>PVKN010002278.1:0-43660 GCA_004027915.1 Capromys pilorides | reverse complement strand
TGCAGAGAAGAGTTTTGTCTGCTGTGTTCACCATGGTCCTCCTGTGTTTTGCACAGAATCAGGAACAGTCGGAGCTCCAGAAGCATCTGTTGGCTGATCATCTGAGCATTGGTGAAGAACCCCTGGTCATGAGATACAATGCTTCTAGAAGGTGGAGACCACTTTTTTGCTTCAATGTTCTCCATGCAGCCTCGCATCTTGTAAGCGTCCAACACATGGCAGGCCAGCGAATGGCATAAGAAAAGCCTAGAGTCTGTTTTGGAGAAGGGTAGCTCCAGTGAGGGCTTCAGCATCCTTTCTAATCCTGCAGTTCACGAGCCATAGCAGCAGGCATCATTTTTCCAGAACCTCTGAGTCGTGCCAGGAAGCCCAGTCCCTGGGGCCAGCAGCAGGAGATGCAGCTCCATTCCTGCGAGCACAGGTCTGGAGCCCATTCCCTTGAGCCTTGCTGAAGCTGGGACAAACTGGATTTTAAGTTAAGTGGAAATATTTTGATTTGAGTTAATGTATATTGGATCTGGTAAACACAGAGTATATTACCACGCACTCTGGAAATATACAGTCCGATCAGCAAACAGATTAGTTTTAAGTGAAAAGACACTGGCAGACGTTTAAATTCATTGACTTGTTGAGAATGTCTAGATTTGGATACAAATGCACTGCAACACTAGATCGGTTTGGTGTCTCAGCCCATCCGCACGGAGAAGCTATTGATTTTAGTTGATATGCATTGATTCCCAGAAAACAGGACGGCTTTTGAAAATGAACTTCCAGTAATTTCAGGGAGAAGCGGCGCGTTTGTCTCCACGCGAGGCTGACTTGTTTTGTTAAACGTGTCTCTGCGCCTTGAAGGACGGGAGCAGCAGACAAATATCTTCGTATGAATTAAAATGCATTGATTCTTGGCGGAAACGATGGTCTCTGTTAAAAGCTTTTTGGAAATGTTAGCATGCAAGAGTTTGTGGAAAGCCTTTGTTCTGCTCCAGTCCTCTAACTCTGCCTTTCCCTAAAGCAGTGACCGTTTTCAGAGTCTGTTTGAAGTTAGAGTGGGGGAGGTGTGGGGGTAAAGGGGGAGGACACCCATTGCCCTGGCAGTTCCCAGTGAGCCAGAGCACAGAACTGCTCCTCTCTGGGGAAAGACCATGCAAAGGAAAGGGCTCAGAGCTGCTGGTCTTATAATAAGGCAGAGACAGATAAGATCGGGGCCCAGGTAGGAAGGGGAAACACAGGTTCCATTGATAAAGAAAATTGGAATGAGAAGGAGGGGCTAGAGGTGAGGCAAGGGAGGAAGGAATGAAGGGGGAGGGATGTGGTTTTGGTTCTTTCATCAATGCACTCTCTGTACTGAAGGGGAAATGACTCGATGATAATAATCAAAATGATGCGGGAGTGAGTTATCTTACTTTCTTGCCGTCTGAATGAGTTGGACATGAACCAGAGGTGTAATTTAGGCATTTCTCACCCTTGTTAATGAATAGCTCCCATGGGGTGTGTAGGCAGCAGGGCCGCAAAAATGATTCCAGGAGCCAGGAAGGAAGCAATTGGTCTGGAACTTATTTCTCATGTGTTGTAATTCCCCGGATCTTTTTGGACCACAGCCACTTAGGCACCTTTGAGGGCCCATCACAGAAATAACTTCCTCAACAAGTCATAGCTGGCTCTTCTTCATGCCTAAGATTCACTTAAACGAGTGATTGAGTTTATCTGGGGTGTATTTAGTGGCAGGATGGGATAGAGAAGTACTGGCCAGTAACAGGGACAAGGGAGGCTAGACCTCCTTTGTAGAAAGAAGGAGCGGATACAGGCAAGAATGCCTTGGAAGGAAGGTCAATAGGAAGCCATTATTTCTTGCCTCTGGGTGTACCTGTTAAGGAGATAGAGTTCTACATCTCAGTGAAGGTGTACATCAGAGTGGAGGTGTACATCTGAGAGGAGGTGTACATCAGAGCGGAGCCCTACATCTGCTCACCCCAGATTCTTCCCACTTCTCCACTCCCCTTTACTTGGCTCATCTCTGCCTTAGAGAAAGGGTTCCCTAATATTTGCCACAGTCAAGATAAGAGTCAACTGAGGTGTCCATCATGAAAGAACATATGAAGAAAATGTGGTCTATAGGCACAATAGAATATTGTGCAACCATAGAAAGGGAGAAATCCTGTCCTTTGTGGAAACAGGGATGGGTCTTAACATTACATTAAGTGAAATAAAGCAGACACAGAGAGACTTGTGTGGAAGCTAGAAAAGTTACTTCCCAGAAGTGGAGCATGGAATAGTGATCATTGGAGGCCAAGGGTGTCGGGGAGAAAAGGCAGGTGATCACGTGACAGGTACTAAAGTGTAGTTACTATTTTATAGTACAATAAGATGACTGCAACTTGTCAAAATTCATTATATGTTTTATAGAGCACTGGAAAAGAGGACTTCAAATGTTCCTAGTGCAGAGAAATGATGAATGTTGGAAGAGATGGAAATGCCAATGACCTTGACTTGATCATTACACATGTACACATGTATGGGATGGTCATGCCACAGTCCATAGATGCAGTACATAGTTATAATACATCAATTTTTAAAATATTATTTATGTATTTATTTGGTACAGGGTCTCACTATGCAACTCAGACTTGTCCTGGTCCTCCTGTCTTAGCCTTCCCAGTGCTGGGATTACAGGCATGTACCACCATGCCCGGTCTTGGTGGCCGGCATGGTATGGAGCTGGTGCAGCTTATGAAACCAGGGAATCAAACCTGGGTCCTTGCGCTTGCCAGGCAGGCACTTAGACCACTGAGTTAACTCTCCAACCCTATAAATCATTTTAAAACCATCAAAAAAGAATTAGGTCTGCTTAGACATGGAACTTCCTGTGATTAGAATGTTTGCTGCCTCCAACACTGTTGTTGAAATTTAATTGACATTAAAGGGAGGTTGGTTGTTAAGAGGTGTTTGGGTCTCAAATGGAATAATGCTGTCATGAGGGTGGGTGGTTTTATCTGCTTTCTCTGTGTCTCTGTGTCTGTCTGTCTTTCTATCTGTCTGTCTGCCTGCCTGCCTGCCTGTCCATCTGTCCATCAGTCCATCTGTCTGTCTATCTCTGCCTCCCTCTCCACCTGCCCTGCTACTTTACCTTGCCTCCTGCCATGTTAGCAGGCAACAAGAAGACCCTCATGAGACACCAGCACCTTAATATTGGACTTCTCAGCCTGCAGAACTATACACTAATAAATTTTAAATTACCCCATCTGTGAGATTCTGCTATAGCAGCACAAATGAACTAAGAAAGAAGCATAGGATTCTTTAATCTTGTTTGATGCCTCTATCTCTATCTGTAAAATATCCTCTGCTCAGTACAGTCATAGTTGGAATTTCTCTGGCCACACTCTGCAGACCCCCATCAAAAGGCCTTTTGCAAATTCTTCCAGTCAGTGCAAAGTACTAGCCAGCCCTCAGCAGCACTGTGCCAAACCCAAATGAGCCCCCACCCAGTGGCTCTGGTTGTGTCCCGTGGGACGGTGCAGGAACAGCCTGGCACTTTCCCCTCATGACTGCCTTTCAGCGTGTGTAGATAAGGAAGACGTCTTTAGTGAGGATTCATCCTCCAGGAGATATCCCGGGGCACTGGCCACTTCTGCTAAGATAGGGCTTCAAGTCTCTGCCATAGTGAGAGCAGCTAGGTAATATTTGATGCTTCTCACTGCTGAATTAAAATGCAAGTCCCTTTTCCTAATATTGTTAGGAATTTCAAGATGACAACAACGGCCAGTGTGAAGTCAGGCGTCCCTTCTGGGTCACACAGCCACCCCTGCACGCACTGTCACTCCTTGTTCCCAGGTGTCTATGCAAGTGTTCTTCTCTGTGATGGTTCAGGGTTAGCTGGGAGCACTGTACAGGACTTGCCACCTTCCTTCTGGATGGATCCTTTGGTGTTACAGAAACAGCTGACAATCGTCTTGGCCGTGTAGGCAGTGGGGTGCGTACAGGTGAGTCCTAACTCAGCACAATGCCTGTCTAGCCTCCAGGTTTGATTCAAAGCTGTAGCAGCCAAGCCTTTTCTGCCTGGCTCAGTTCAAGAATCCATGGTGATGAATCTTGCCTCACCCTGAGCACTCATCCCCATGCCTTGATCGTCCCTTATGAAATTTGTTTACTCACACTATCCAGTGGCAAATAGTTACTGAGAGTCTATACCATGAGCTGTGTGTAGTGACAGGAGGCAGACTATGAGACTGAACTTGACCCTGGCCTTAAGAAACTTAGGTTTAGAAAGAGAAAAGATGCTTAATTATTAGAGGCAAATAAGGCAACTTCTGCAATAGAGATGCACTATTATAGGAATGGATAGGTGGGAAACTACTCTGCCTGGGAAGTTATGGAAGACTCCAAAGAAGAGGCAAATTTAAGAAGACCTTGAAGGATGAGTGGACCTGTGGTGGAGGAGGGCTGAGGGACCAAACCATTTCTGAGAACCGGGCTTCCTCCTGATGAACCTGATGAAGGATTCCTCCTTTGGCCATTCTTCTGGATAGTATTTTGTCCAAGACCTTGGCCCTTGAGGCTCCCCGGGTTTCTGCAGCTGCTTCTGTCTCTGAGACAGATCCCACTGCCTTGGAGAGATGACACTGCTGAGGTTTTTGCTGCAGTTTTAATTTCTTGACATCATCTGGGTGTGTTGGGAAAAATGAGATCTAATAATGAATGATTACAACTCTCAAGTTAAGTCTAGTTGGTTGACTAATCAATTTGGTTAAGTGAAAATCCATAGCAAATGAGTCGACCGCAGTATGACATTTCTCCATCCAATTTAAATTAAAATCACCAACCATAATAATTTCACAATTACTCAGGGAGGGCACACTGGAGACTTGACCCCCGGAGCAGAGAAATTGCAAATGCCGCAAAGAACAGGCCGAGAGTGGGGTGATGAGCGAGTCACTTAAGATGAACTCTGCCTGAACTGCTCAGCTTTGTCAGCTCCGGGGGTGGTGGTGGGTCTGGGAAGCTTGCTGAGCTGCAGTTTTATGTTCTTGGGTGCAGCCTTACTCCCTCTCCAGGGAGACAAGGATTCATTCCCCTTGGGTAGCCAGCCAACCCTCAGAGGGCCTCTTCACCAGGGGAGCAGATAAGAGGGTAGGGAAAAGGCCACCCAACTAGCTTAGCAGATTAAAGTGCCTGTAAGCAGGTGGGGTTTGATCTCCACCCCATGCAGGTCCCACCCCTAGGGCATGCTGAGACGACAATTGAGACTGGGCGTGGGGCCCCTTGCCTGTAATCCCAGCTCTTGGGAGGCTGTAAACAGGCAGATCACTACAAGTCCAATCTAGTAGTGAGACCATGAACACCCTGGAGACGCCTTTCCTAAAATTAAAAAAAAAGAGAGTGGGGAGAAGGTATACCCTATTCTTCCTATTTCAAATAGATTAGAAGTTCTGGGATTGTAGATGTAATGTGTGTTTATTTTGAGCTATGAGTGCTAAGTTCATAGAGCACTATGTTTTTTGATAATGAAGATGATGCTGACAGAGCAAAGGAAAAGATGCATTTGATATACCATGACAATTGCTTACTTGCTGCATTTCCATCCCCCTTATGGTGGGCAGAATATTAGACATTAGGGAGAGAGGAGTTCTATGCATAGCCCTTCCATCAAGGAACTCAGATTCTCTTGTGGATGCTAGTTAAACACTTAATGTTAATACAAGGTAGACTGTCATTAATGTTTGTTAAGTAACTTGAGAGACAAGAGTGATTTTGATCAGGGAATTTCATGCAAAAATTTTGTGTGTCAGTTACCTGATCTGTTAGAGGTGTTTAATAACAGTACTACCTCAAAAAGTTGTCACAAAATGAATGATATGATTGATGCTGCTAGTCGTTTCTGCAGTGCGTTTCTCTCTATCTTGTATGGTAATGGAATTCCCAAATGCTAGTTGAACATATGGCTGTGTGGAATCAAGACTACATGAGATCAGACTAGCAATCTGATCACATGACTAAAAGCAGTCTGATCACATGACTAAAAGCGGTCTGATCACATGACTAAAAACAGTCTGATCACATGACTAAAAACAGTCTGATCACATGACTAAGAGCAGCCTGATCATATGATTAAGGTCAAGCCAATGGAATCCACATGCAAGCATGTACACTTTCCAGAAGTGTTCCTAAAGAGAAAAGCATACACATCTCTTGTTTCCAACCTACCTGAAGCAATTCATACATTACGTTTGGAGCTGAAACAGTTGCCTTTGAGTATCAAAGGACTTTGGAAATGAAGGCCAAGCAGGCAGAGCAATAATTTAGAGGGAGCCTCGGTTCTGGACTCTGTCATGTGCATATCAAGCCTGAATAGCTCAATGCCTGGAACCAAAATACCTGTCTTCAGTGAACCATTATTACTCTGAGTTTACTGTCACTCTGAGCCAAGCCTAATTCTAATTAGTTCAAATGAGTAGTGGCATGGAAGGTCCTTAACACAGCTCTTAGTGAGACGTAAAGGCTGGGGAAATACTGGTCAGCTATCATTTTTCTCCTTACTCTGAAGGAAACTGAAGACAGTGGCCCTGCAAACTGAGCAGTGAGGGACTTGCTTTATTTCTCCACAGTAACCTGTGGCTCAGTAGCTCAGCAGTTTGCACCGTAGTCCAGTCCAACCCTTCAGCCTGTCCACTCTTCTTATCCCCTCCGCTCACCACTGTCACCCCCTCCATCTCTCTCCTGGACCAGACCTAAATTGTACTGTCATCAGCTTGGCCATTACTTATAGAGAGGAGTCGCAGTAGCAGCCCAGGAGAAGTATGAGCAGAGTCAGGTCCTGTGGATCAATTTGTAATTTTTCTTGTGGCAGCAAGAGGAGCATGAGCGATGCATGCTCTAAATCCCCCAGCAACAAAAGCGGCCCAGTGTGGCACGTCGTGGCTTGAATTATTTATCTTTGGGCCTGTTATCCAAGTGGGACCAGGTCTCTGGTCAGAGGGAAGGCTAGGAATTTCTGTTAGTGTTCCCTCAGGAGGGGGTAGTGGCAGTGGTGGTGACATTTTTCCCTGCTGGTCCTCTCCACCACTGAGCTCCTTGCTATAAGTGAGGCCAGAGGAATTCTGTCTCTTAGAAGGTGACAGAACTCCCAGTTTCTGGACAGGAGGGAGTCAGAGCCATCCCTTTTCAAGGCTTATTAGAAGAATGTTGAAGTGATTGACTCAGAGCTAGTGGGTGGCTCTGTGTGCCGTTGGACACATCTACTGGGAATGTTTAAGTGTACATTCTGTTTCTGGCAAGGCGTGAAAGGAATGCTGGGGCTCTCCTGACTGCGGAAGGCGCAGGAGGTTTAGCTGAATGTATGAGTTATAGACGTGACTAGGGCTTGCTAGGATTTTAAAATCTCTCCTTTTCCTGTACATATGAAAGAGTCAGAAATTGGTGACCTGTTCCAGCCAATGGAATGTGATAGAGATGATCTATGAATGTTAAAGAGTTGGTGCACGTTTCTGCACCTGTCCTCTTGTAGCTAATTCTAAACTGGAGATGTCGTAGTCAAGAAAAATCTAAGTAAGTCTGGGTCCTCGAATGGGTGTGTGGGTCAGAGGTTCATGAACACAACATTGGCCTTAGAGATTAGGAGAAATGAATTTGCTGTTTTAAGTGATGGAGGCTTCACAACTTTTAGCAGCTATCTATACACAATCTAATCTATCTTAATAAATGATGGTAAAAGCAAAGAAATATGCAGAAAGTCAAGGTGAGAAGACTTGAAGTTGGGGTCTTCTGGACCCTTGTGCGAGTGGCTTCAGTCAAAAAAAAGCCCACAGCAAATGCTGATATATAACCCGGGGATTGGGGGTCCTGGGGAGGGACAGGAGGAGCCATGAAGTCTGAGAAGGCTCCTGGATCGGATGACACCACCATGCTGCCATTCTGCTGTCACATAAGTCATTGGAAGGCAGGCTATGTTTCATGTCTCAAGGACAGAGGGGCAATTCTAGAACCCTCCTTAGACCTAATGGTTTGAATTATTTTCGCCCTAAAATTAATACATGGAGTTCCAGGTAACCTTACTTGAATATAAGATATTTCTAGAAGCAATCAAATTAAAGTGATTAGAATGGGCCCTAACCTAACTTTCCTTGTGCAATAGACCGAATTGTGTCTCTAAAATTCAGATATAAAGCCCACCTCTCCAGTGGAACTGTGTTTGGAAAAAGGGCCTTTGGGGACCCAGTTAAGGTTGAACAAGGGCATAAAGATGAAGCCCACATTTGGTAAGACTATTTACCTCATAAAATGGGAAAAGGACACCAGTTTTCCCTTCCTCCCTTCTCCTGCCCTCTCTCATGCACAAAGAAGAAAGCCTCCCTGAGGGCACAGAGAGAGGGTTCCACCATACCATCTATAAACCAGGAAGAGAGGACTCACTAGAAAGCAGCCTTGATCTTGTGTCTCTAGCATACAGAACTATGAGACAATAAACGTGTTATTTAAGCTTTAAGCCCAATCTGTGGCATTTTGCTAGTGGAGCATGAACCAACGAAGACTCTTGGACCCATGACTTGCCTTTTAATATTTATTCCTTGCTCAGAAGTCCTGCAATTTCTGAGGCAGCCTAAACAAGTCCTGTGTGTAACTTTCTGTACACAGAGAAGGAAGAGAAGAGTGGAATCATGAAGATATTAACCCCATCTTGCACTTTCAACAGAGTGCTTTTCTCTATATTATCACGCAAGATTCCAATTGCAGCCCTGCAAGGAGAGGCACAATTATCCCAGCTTATGGATTTCATAGCGACATTTTTTTGAGCATCTCCCTTGTGTTGGGGCATTGTACTAAGAGTTAGGTTATAGAGTGAAGGTAGGCTCCTGTATTTGTTCCCAAGAGGCCAGCTGAGCTAAGGCTCTGGGAGATCAAGATTGGGTAGCCCAGTCTGACCTGACTGGTTAGCCCTTGATTCCAGCTATTTAGCTCTATACCAGGTTGTTGGCAAAGAAGGAGCCAAGCAGAAACATAGGCTGTAACCACTGCCAACAGACCCTTTCATTCCTGGAAAAGCTGTCTCCTTGTCCCCAGGAAGCTGCCAACTAGGGTCATGCCTAAGCAGCACATCCAGCTGTTTGCTGCCTGCATCCGCGTCTTTCCTTAGCTTCTCTTTTGCTGGGAGGACATTCACATTGTCTAGCTCTCTTACATTCCTGCTCCTCAGCGAAGGCTGGCTTCTCCTTGGCCAGCCAATGGCATTAATCCTACTTTTAATTTTAACCAGTGAGGCACCACAGATCCTGTAGAGGAGTTGTGAAGGAGTTTCCACCTAAAACAGACACAAAAGAAGGACATTCTAAGCATTGAGAGGTCTTAGTGTGTTGGTCATGATATTTAGAGCTGCTGTAGCCACTTTACTACCAGGAGCTGACAAGCCTAGGAATGATTGCTAACACACCCAGGATGGCAGAGCAGGGAGGAAACAGGCTAGAATATTGTTATTGATTGAATTAGCAGGGCTTTTGATCGTACTGGGTAATAAGTGTTCTCATTCTTAAGCCCTTTTGTGTTGGGCATTTTCTTACTACCAGCTAGAAGCTTTCTCATAGATATAGGCAGAGACAAATGGTTGGCAACAGGTTCTCAGTGCCCTTCGTCTTCACCACCAACTTGGGTAGGTGATGTCCTTGGAGGGGGATCACATGCCCTTTCTGAGCATTGGTGTTCCTTTCATGCCCTAAGGATAGGAACAGTGTCCTTTCCTGACTTGACCTTCCAGACTTTACAGTGGGCTCAGAAATTGGGTAGATACCCTGGAGATGGAAAGATCAGAAAATCTCAGCTGGAAGAGAAAGGTGAGGAAGAGGGCGTCTCCCTCCTTGCTCTTGCAAGGAAGGGAAAGAGTGTGGGCTTCCTGTAGGACAAGCTCTCCAGCAGCTACTGCATGGCCACCACCTAACTTTCCTCTGCCATGTTTCCACCAGCACTTAGTGTGCTCCGAGCTTTCTTGCCGATGCCTTTCTGTGGGCTGGGCCAGTGCTTCCTGCAGAGCTGGAGGTGTGGTGGCAGCTCTTGCTGGTGTTGCTGAAGGACAGTGGAGGTGAGTGCGTGACTGTGTTTTCTGTGGGAGCTGGGAGCTGCGATTTCTGTGCCTTGAACATCAGCATTGTGGTCTGGGGGCTTCCAGACTTGGAGTGGGTATTCACCATCGGCTTCCCTGCTTTCAGGCTTTTGGCTTTGGCCTGGAGCATCTCTTCCAGCTTTGCTGGGCCCGCAGCACAGAAGGCAGATGGTGAAACTCCCCAGCCTCCATAATCACGTGAGCTGGTCCCTCATAATAAATCCCCTTCTGCATAACTCTCTATCCTATTGGTTCTGCCTCTCTGGAGAACCTTGGCTAACATACACTTGAATCAGAACTGTCAGGCTCCTGGTGAAAGCAGGTTCCAGCTTCTGCTCAAAACTACAAATCTGCTCTGCCTGTGGCTGCTCTTCACGCTGTCTGTGCGTCTTCTGTCATTCTCACGAGATATCTGGAAGGCAGACCCTGCACCACAGAGGCAGAGACCTGGGTTCAGTGGTGTGAGGGATCTTGATTGAGGTCACGTGGCCAGTAAGTGATGGGGCTGAAAGTGTAGGGTTGTCTGACTCTTTCCTGTTCCTGGCCTGGCCTGGTCGAGGCCTGTGATCCATGGTGCTGATCTCCTCCTGTTGCCTGCCTTCTTGTTCCCAAGCCTAGACTTCAGCGGCTTCAGGGCACCTGCATTCTCCATCATCCTCTTGCCTCTGCAGGGCCCCTTTGCTCTAGTGAAGAGTTTTTTTCAGCCCCTTTCTTTCTATGAAACTTCTATCTTCCTTGGGGGCCAGCTCCACAGTTACTTGATTTTAGGGTTCAGCTTCTCCTCTGCTCCCTTCTTCGCTAAATCTAACCAAATTGCTTTTTCATTTCACTTATATGTCTTGGAATTCATTTACTTCTTCACTCAATATTCATCAACTGTAATTGAGCTCATATTAAATTCAGATACCATCCAGTCCCACCTATAACAAGGATGAATCCAAACAGATGCGACACCAAGACTCACAGTCAAGTGCACTGCGCACCCTGAAACTTGGTCTCCATACGGTGCTGCATGCTGGCGGCTGCTGCATGCCAGCCTCTCAGACAGTGATGAAATGCATCTACCGCGGCGACATAAGCTTACGTCGCCTAGTGACTTTGTAGCCATCTTAAGTTTGGTGAGTCTACTCTGTGATGTGTGGACAATGACGAGATCGCCCAGTGAGGCGCTTCTCAGGATGTGTCCACATTGTCAACCGGTGCGTGACTCTACGTGGATCACCTTGTCAGTACTGTGCACGTGGTGATCAGAAAGCAGGCAGGTCCTAGAATGCTTAGAACGAAGTCCACGATGTAGCAGGTGCCATAAAGGATAAATTAACTAACGAGATGAAGAGAAGGGCTCTAAAGGTCAGGGGAGGCGCTGGAGGTCTATTTCCGGCAGGACAGACAACCTGTTTTCTGTTGCTGTGTCCTTAGAAGAGACTCAAATTGTCTAGTAAATGGTTTTCCAGCCTGGGGCTCCTGAGATGGCAGCAGCTGACCTGCCTGAGGCCTGTGGCCAGTGCCCAGCCCATGCCCATGTTGGGAGGATGCGTTATGAATGCAAGGTGTAGGAAATAGAAATTATTAAACTCACAGATAGGGACAGAAACGCTTTTGTGTGGCTGCAGAGTTGGGAAATTATGCTAAAGCAATGCATTGCAAATCAGCCTGTGCTCAGCAGAGAGGGGCTTTTATTCTCTAGGTCCCGAAGTTCCAGCCACAGCTTTTGTGTGCAGTCTTGGAAGCTCTTCTGGGAGGAGAGCGAAGCCGGTAATTTTGTGGCTGATTGGCAGCCTGTCCAGAGCCAATAGAGATGTTTGTTTTCTTGCTGAAGTGCTCAGAACCCAAATCTCAGGTCCTCAATTTTATCTCTCTCTTTTTTTGTGACTCCCTCCTTCATTTTCACTGTAGAGAGAAATGACCCTGGGGCTGTCTTTATCAACATGGTTTAGTGGGAGCCCAGTGTGTGAGTGGTACCCTTCCTGGGGACCCATGAAGAAGGTGGGTGCTCGCCCAGGGTGTCTGGCCTTTCTCCAGGCATCCGGTTTGTTTGAGCACAATCTATGTAGATCAACTGCATGACCGTGGTGCCCTGGGAGAGGTGGATGCTTACATATTCATGAAGTCACCCAAACATCCCTGTCACTATCGTTTGTCCCACTGTAAAGGCAAGGATTAGTGATTTGCCCATGGTCCTGAGTCAGCAGACATTTGACTCACTGACATTTGAAGTCCAGTTGTCTGACCCTGAAGGGTGCAGTCTGGGGTTTCTTGAGTAGCTCTAGCGCTCCTCTTGCCGTGGTAGCATTCATGGGAAGCCTGGCGATGAAGATGCCCTCACCTGTGACCCCAGAGCTGGAGTCTCACTGGTCAATCCCAAGTCACACGGACATCTTGAAGTTTTAAAAACACATCTACTTGAGAAATTGAAGGCAACTTTGAGACACTAATTCATTCCCCTTTCCACGTGGACTCATTTTCTAGATAAAGAAACTCAGGCCAGAAGATTAAGAGACTGGCCGGGTCACAGCCAGCTCTCCAAGAGCCTCTCATCCAATGTCCTAGAAATCAGTTTTGCTGTAACTGAGGCCCCTTCCTCCACACAAAAAACGTGACTTAACAAATCAAGACTTCTCTCAGCTGAAAATAAGTAAAAAACAAGCAGATCAGCTGTATAGTAAATCAGAGGTAATAATGAAGACCATACTGGTGCAAAATAAATCGGAAGAAAATATGGCTGCTGCAGTGTCAGAGACCAATCAGAACTCTTCCTGTCATGTCACTTTGTTATGTGGCTTTCCTCCCTGTGTTCACCTCAGGATTCAAGATGGCTCCTGCAGTGCCAGCTCTTGCATCTAGTATTTAAAAATAGGGGTAATTTTCCTTTTAAGGGAATTTTTTGGGAGGTCTCACGTAATGCCTGTATGTTACTGGCCACGCTGTTGTCTATCACTAAATTAGTCAAATGGAAGACTGACTGGAAAATTCCAGGAGCTTATCTTTGGTAATCTGAACAACTAACTTGAAGACAACAACATGCAATATAACCACCATTGTTGAATTCCTGTCAATGTGTTTGGTGAAATTTTGTATTGCTTTTATTATTATTATTATTATTATTTTACTATTTTTTGTTGTATTCTTTTCAAAGAAAAAAATTTTAAAATAAAATCAGGATTCCCCTTTTTAAGCAAACAAAAGACAAGGACAGTTAGGAACAGGTAGTATACCTGGCTCTAAACCATTTGATGCTAGACTGGTTGCCCACACCGTACCTCTTGTCTTCCATTCTAAGAATTCTCAGCACAGAGGACAGCTGAAGCAGTAGGTCTTTGCTACCAAAAAAAAAAAAAAAATTTACGTGGTTTTTGTCCTTCTTTATATAAAGGCGGGGAACCTTAGCTCTGAAAGAGTGTGCACCATGGGATTTTAAAAAATATAATCCAAGAGGTTTTTGGTCCTAGTACATTTCAGTCCACTCCAAAAACATTGTTCATGTAGCCTGGGTGGTTTCCTGGATTTCATAGAGCATAGGGTAGACCAAGGCAGAGGTGGTGTATGTGCATGCGGCAATGTATCTGCATGTATTTGTGATATATATATATATATATATATATATATATATATATATATATAAATAATTTTATTTTATGTTTTTTCAAGAAAGGAAGGAGAACTTGTACTCCTGGTGTCCTTACTTTTCTGGCTATGTCTCAGTTTGAAAAAGCACAGAGCAGTGAAGTAACATGAAGCTGGGGCTGCCTCACTGAATATCTGCAGGAATAGAGGCTTGGAGTGACAGCGCAGAATGTGGGGGTTGGAAAAGCAGCTTAGGCATAGTTGAACGCAGGCACCTCCTTTTAAAGGTGGAAACAGGGAGGTCCAGTTTTGCCCAGAATGCCTGAGCTGGGATGAGGATCTTATCATTCTGACTCCTAGGTAGGGTTATTCTGCCTCTTGGAAGTAGATACATCATAGGACCCTCTGTGTCATGTGTGCTGCTATTGTTTCTCCAGTTAAAGACTTCGAATCTCTGTTAGGTTCAAAGAATTATGAAGGGCCTTTGTGTAAGAGGATACAAAGGGTAGAGTTCTCTTAAAGAATTTACTTTCTAGAGAGGAATGCAGATGTATCAACAACTAACTAATAGGCCAGACAGAGGCATGAGGGGCCATGTAGACATGTAGGTGACGACAGAGCGTGCACCATGGGATTTTCAGAGCTTGCCCTGGATTTCATAGAGCATAGGCTAGACCAAGGGTGATTGATTTTGCCAGGGTGGAGGATTGTGGAAGACCACACAGATGAGGTGTCTGAAGAAGAGGTCTAGAGGAAGAAGTGATCTAAGAGAAGAAACCACGGGTAGAGGTTTGCGAGTCCATTGTCATTCATAGTGCCATGCCTTGCACACTACTCCTGGAACATTCTAGGACTGAAGGAGAGCCTGGAAGGGCCTTGTTGGCCTCCACAGTGGGCAACCTCTAGCCTTACTAACTTGTTTGGAGTATTCTTTGTGACTTTCAGCCCTGGCTGTTTCCAAGACTGCCCTTTAGGAAATGACCTGGTTCTTATTTTTGTTTGCTGGAGCTTAGATGCAGGACTGTGGTCTCAGAGAAGAAACAGATTCTTCTGGTAGCGAGGGTGGGCTAGAGGTTACCATTCTATCATCTGGGGGTGGGACTGGAGATAAGACAAGAAGGGCGGTGCCCAACTACAAATGAGGTAGGAGTGGCAGGAGGGATCCGGGAGCCAGCTGGAGTGGCAAAAAAGTCCCAGGCTAGAAGGGAGGGCCAGCCACAGGCCCGCCTCTGTGATCTGTATTTGGTTTGTTGGCTGTGGTAAAAACAAAACAAACAAAAAACATTGCTTGTTCACTTGCCTTCTCTTGGGTCACTTCTACTGTCAGTTATTTTCCTGAGCCCGCATACTTTCTCTTGGAAGTCCTCTGGATAGTGTTGACTTGTCTACAGTAACATGCCCAGTGTGTGTGTCCTCTGACAGATGGGTCCTCCACGAAGGTACTATTTGTTCCTTCTGAATTTCAGCGCCTTGCTGGGAGCCTGGATACATTTTGTACACAGAGTTATAGACTGACTGTTAGAAAGAAACATTCAGTGGGACTCAGGGGAGGCAATTCCTCATCTGATTCTGTCTGTGATGCTCTTGGGCATCATGAAAAAGTCACTGTGATTCTGGTGTCTCGCCAACAATAAGCAGGAATAAGTCCACAAAGACCACTGCAGTGCTCCTCAATACCTGAAACCTATCACATGGAGCAGCTGGGCATGTTCCAAGGACCCTGGCTCTAGTGCTATATGCAACCTTTACTCCTACTATAGCTCCTGAGCTTTGCTCCTCAAGGAGGCCATGAGGTCCACCTGCAGGGCAGGTCCCAGGTGCCCCACTTGCTGGACACTTCAATAATTTTATTCACAGGGAAGATGACCTCATTTATTGTGATTCAACAGAGAAAGGTGTCTACTCATGAAAGATCTAAAATATGGTCACAACTCACCAAGAGTCCGCCCCAGTAGACGTCAGAGCTAGAGTTAAGGGAAGGAAATGGTACCAGTGTAAGGAAGTGGGGTGTCCCACCTGGGGAGGAGCTGGGTCAGAGCTGGTCTGGTATGTCTGAAAGGACTGGATTAGAGGTCTCAGGGGGACTTGTTGATCATGGGGCTGGTGATTGAGCGAGTCTGGGGACAGCAAAGCCTTCTTCTCTGCTGATTTCTCTGCCACTGTGGGTAATGGAGTTAGTATGGCTGCAGATTTCCACTGAACACCTGCTAGTGGCGCTTGCCTTGGGAGAGGATCCAGAAGGATCTGGAAGCTTTGGGGAAAAGCCTGCCAGGCCCTCAGATTGCTTGGCCACTTCCTTCAGGGTCTCCTGGGCCTCACTAACAGAGGAACAGTGGCCTAGCTGCCCCTTCCAGGGTCCTCTGGCCTAGTCAGCCCCTCTTGCCACCAGTTTGGGGCGCGTCCCTTTGCCTCCTGCATGGCTTGGGAGGGACCCAGCCCCAGTCATCTCAGCTCCAAGAGAGAGAAGAACATCTGTTAACACAAATGCTTTTCTAATTTCTTTTTAAATCTCACTCAGCATCTGCGTTAAACAAGGCTGATCGACTTGTACAATATTTAATTTTGGAACCATTTCAAAAGGCGTTGGTGAGAGGGGGGCAATGGGGAGAGCAGCAGCTTCCTAAATCTTTAATAGCATGCCGGTTAGGAGCTTCCGCCAGGCTCCGTCCTAATCACATGGAGGAGAATAAGCAGAGACAAAATTTCTTAATAACAAATACCTTTGCAGCACCTCACTAAATCACTGCATTTCAGAGACACAGCAGGACACTTGGGTGAATAAATAGTGCAATCTCCTAGTCTGAAGGATTTTCACATCTGAGTTATTTCTTCTGCGTATGATCAGTTCTTTTTTACTCTCCTTTTTTTTTTATTTCCACAAACGATTTTAGCTGATGAGTTCAATTAACGAAGACATTAGAGGCAAAGTTGAAAAAGTGCCTCTTTGCTCTCCACCTTTTCCATCTCTTCCCCCCTTGTGTCCTGTAACCAGAAAGCCCTATTTTGTGTGTTCTGGCAGTGTAAGAAATAGCCCTGCCCAGGGAGAGATGAGGGGGGTGGGGTGGCCAGGCTGGCTGATGGGATAAGAAAGCACCACCTGTCTGGTGCTGATGCTGGTGCTGGTGCTGGTGCTGGTGCTGGTGCTGATGAGAGGGCCCTGACAGGGCCAGGCAGGTAGGAGTGGGGTTCAGAAGGCTGCAGCCCCAGGTCATCTGTGGGTGTGGATCCCTTGCTCTCCACTGCCACCGCCCACCTCCTATGGGACCAACCAGGAACAAGGAAACTGAGGAAAATCATCAGTTTTCAATTGTACTGAGGCATTTATTGAGCACCTATTGTGTGTCAGGCCCTGGACTAGATGCTAGAGTTAATGCTGTCATCAAAAATCCAAGCTGAAGAGGCTCTTCTGATGTTCTCCCTTGCTGTAGTGGGACCCACCAGTCCCTTCATCAGTGTATCATGGTTTTAATGAAAAAACCATAAACTGCAGTCCACAAGGCTGTGGTTAGCTCAAACACATTCTTCTTTTGTCCCAAGTACTCTTGAATGCCTTTTTTTTTTTTAAAAAAAAAAATTGAATTGGTTGCTTTAATGCAATGCTTTTGAAACTGTGTCTTATGACCTCTTAGTGGGTCTTGAAATCAGTTTGGGAGCAACTCCATTTTGCCTATGCTTATATTTTTATTTGGGGAAAAATCTATCTCTAAGATTTTTGGTTTTCATTACTGTGAATTGAACTCAGGGCCTTTGCACTAAGTTATATCCCCAGTACTTGTTTAAATTTATGTTTTATTTTGAATAGGGTTTCTCCAAGTTGCTAAGTCACCAAGATGGGACTCAAACTTGTAACCCCCCTGCCTTAGGCTCCTGTAGTGCTGAGGTTAAGTGTGTATCACACCATGCTTGGCTCTAAGGAAATTCTTGAGTAATTTTTCTTTCTTTTGGTACTGCGAGTTGAGCTCAGAACCTTGTGCTTGCCTAGCGCTTGACTGGCACATTTGCCATCTTTCCATGTATGGCATAATTTTCTCTTACTTTCATACATAAACATCATGCAGAGTAAAGCTGGGATGAAACAAGTAGGATCATGTAGAATGGGGTGGAATGGGATGAGATAGATTAGAGAAGAGGAGAAACCAAAGGAGAGGAGATAAAGGAGAAGAAAAAGAAAGAAAAGAGGAAAGGGGGGGAAGAGGGGGGAGGAGGAATCAGCCAGACCCCATTTCACCCAGTGAGGTAAATATTCTCACAGTTTTAGGTGCTGGTCTGTGATACGGAATGCAGGTCTCCAACAGTGTGCTTGCAGTTGTGGAATCCATCTGGAACCCAGCACCCACGCTGGGTCTTGCTACCAAGCACTCCTGACGTGCTCATCTTGCTGGTGTAGAGCTCAGCTCTGGAGAAGCCCACCGGGTTTAAAGCCCGCTTGGCTGAGTATTTCTTTGTGTGACCTTAGTGTTGACCCATGGCTGTCACAGCTGTGGCCATGCACACCCATGGCACCAGTGTCCGGAGTGATGTCAGTGTGGTCTGGGAACGGTAGGCCCTGTGTCCCCGGAGTCTGTCTGCTTTCCGAGTTTTGTTCTTTGGCATTCTCTCTGATTCTGTGAGCTCATCAAAGTCCTTCCAATAAAATATTTATTACAAACTAAAATTGGCTTCTGTGCCTGCAGTGGCCCAGGCTACTGCTCTTAGAATCAGGAGATTTCACAGCACAGTTCGAATTTCACTTTCATTAGGGGAAACAAAGTTCCAGGGTTAGGCCTGTGTTTGCCCACAGATGCTAGATTTAGTTCCTTAGTTTCCTGTGGCTGCTGTAACAAATAAATACAAATGGGTAGCTGAAAGCAGGAGACAATCTCTCATAATTCCAGAGATCAAAAATCCAAAGTTTGCTAGGACCACACTCCTTCTGGGGACTCTAGGGGAGAATCCGCTCACTGTCTCTTCCACTACCTGTGACACCTGACATTCCTTGGTTTGTCGCCTCATCACTTTGGTTTCTGCCCTATATTCTTTTTTTAAATGTTTTTTTCAAAGACACGCTAGTAGTACATTCCCAGTAATTGATACAATGCACATTGTTATCCTTGTAGTAGTTATACAGAGCACATGGTGTAGATGTGATAATTTTTCTAGTCAATGTTGGTACAAGAAATTTCTTCTCACTGAACTAAGAGAAAGTAGTTGTATATACGGTCCAGTATTCCATAATCACAATGGGCTATTGGCAGAACTGGCAGTGTCGGAAGCTGTTGATTTAAGCCTTTTACAGTTCAGCATACTAATCTAGCTTTACGTTTTATGCCTCGTGGTTAAACTTTTCTGCTGGGTGGTTGAGGGCAAGTTAAAGCAAGACCTGTATAACAAAACATGTATCTTTTGTATCTCCCAAGGTCAGTCAAAAGTCCCCTCAGGATTTACTTTGAAACCATGTACAGTGCTTTGTAGAACTGTTGTCAGTGTCCGCCATCTGGATGAGTCACAGCCATTGCTTGACCAGTTTGCTGTCTGTGAAAGCCCGAGAAAAGGTTTTCTCTCTAGGTGACTCTCCTTAGGCACACTATACATAATGTACCCCTTTACTCTGTGGTCTCATAATCTCCTTGAACAGAAAATTTGGGATTCCACTGAGTTATAGGATGTTACAGAACAGGTTCTCTTACGTCCTGAGTCCTCACTGACCTCGAAGGTCTAGGGCCAAAATATTGTCAATCCTTGTAGACTTTATTTTTCTCTAATTTTTTTTGTCTGCAAACTTACATTCTGAGCCCTCCAGAAGAGAAGCTTCATGATACTATTACTCTATAATATAGATACTTGAGCTTAACATCACTGTCTTTCTGAATATCAAACACCTTACACTTGGAACTGGTATTTTCCATCAATCATTGATATTCCAATAAATCCCTATACAGTGTGATAAAAGCAGTTACATATTTTTACACAGAAATTTAGAAATCCAAGTATATATAAAACTGTAGCTCGTTGAACCTACAGTGCTTTTCCTAGTCTCTTGCTCTCACTTAATACCCTTTTTTGTTTTCTTATAAACCAATCATTTACTTGAGAGAAAGTATAGCTGTAACTGAAATTACATTAGAAGCAGCACAAGAATGACAGGCATTCCAAGCATAATTTTGGTGTTACTCACTGCTATCCTCAGGGTGAAAAATATTTTGGTGGTTCTTGGGACCATTATCTAATACATCCTGTATATAAGTGCCTGGTTTTATTCCTGCCATGTTTCTGCTCTATATTCGCATGGCCTTCTCCTCTGTGTGTTTGTGTCACCTCCTTTCTCCTTTCCTACAAGGACACTGTAGTGAACTATGGAGCTCACACTGATAATCCAGGGTGACTCGTCAGCTCTGATTTCTTACCTTGATTACAGTAAGTCCCCAATTTGTAACAACTTTCATTCCAAGAGAACATTGTAAGTTGGCTTAATTTATACTTGACAAGGTCAGTATTATACAGTATTCCTGTGAAAGTTTGCAACTTGAATGTTTGTAAGCTGCAGACTTACTGTACATCTACACAGACCCCTTTTCTAGATAAGTTTACATTAAGAAGCTATAGATTGTGGTGCCATTATTCATGGGTTTTCATCCATGCACACAACCTCCTAGGCCTGCTGCTCTGTGAATTTTGACCTCTTCACAAACACCTTTTCTGGGGCACAACAGAGACAGCAATGTGAGGCAGGAATCTGTGGTTTCCATCCTCAGCAGCTGTGTCTCTCTGAACGTGGCCCCACAGAGGAGGTTGGTATCGTAGGGAGGACTTCACAGAGCTGCTGAGCTGTGCGTGGGCTTTGTAGGGTTTGCATAAGTGGAAGGGGCTGAGAACTAGTTTCCTAGTGTGATGATGGCTGCTCTGGGGGCTGGGACAAAGTGTTGAGCAACAGAGGCAAGGTCTGTACTAATGTGGAGGTGGAGAGGAAAAGATAACACCAAAAAGCATATGAACATTAGACTAAGTGTGACAGAAAAATAAAGCAGTGAGTGGGAGTGTGGGGACTAGGGGAGAATGGATGTAGCTACTTAATGCATGGCCAGGGACACTTTCTCCAATTAGGTGACATTTTCACTGAGTCCTAAAAGAATGGAGAGACGGAGGGATCCACATACATTTTTCTGGCAACAGTAATCAAAGCACAGAAACAGCATGAGCAAAGGTTCTGAGGCAACTGCGTGTGTGGTGTGTTCAGGAGGCAGGAAAGGGACCGGCACAGCTGTAGATGAGTGGTCCCTTGGGCAGCCTGTGGGAGCTGAGGACTGGGGAGAGCACCATGGTCACGGTAGGGGCCTCGTAAGAGCTCGAGGTCAAGTACACACTCCTTAACAAGGCCGTAAAATAAGGAGCTATAATCACAGACCAGAAGAAATAGCTTCCTTTTAACCAATGTCTAACTGAAGTCTAGTATTTAATTATGAATGTAGTCAACATTCATAACATCGAATCCATAGCAATTTGGGGAGTAACTGTGACTGTGTCACCAATAAAAATCACAGGTATTTTTATATCATATTTCAGTTATCTTGAAATGTCATTTTCTTTCAGCATTACTTCAACATTATATAATTAGACCTTCCACTAGCACTTATTATTTAATGCATTAATAAAAACCTCATATATCACTATATCTCAAATTAGTTTGTAAAAAATATTTTCATAACTGTACTTCACTAAAATTTATTTCCTGCGTAATCCTATCTATTGTATTTCATGCATTTAAAGACACTGTTCTGGGAAGGAGTCCAAGGGCTTCAGCAGACTGCCCGGAGGGCCTTGGTGTACCGAAGAAGTCAGAACAGCATCTGTTTTCCCCTTTGGCCCACATCTGGCTGCCCCAGCTCCCGGCGCCTTGTGGCTCTGTACTCCATCCACATTGGCCTGCAGAGTTTCTTCCGACTCATGCCCTTCATGGCCCTGCAAACGCTGTCCCCTCTGCCGTGAACATCCTCCCGCTTTCCTGAGTTCTCTTTATTCTTCAAGTCTCGGTGCTGGTGTCGCTTCCTCTAGGAAACACTTCCTGACCCTCCACTACAAGCGGAAGCTGTTAGCAGGCTCCAGTGGACCGTAGATGTACCTTCTTTTCCCACTGGCCTGAGAGCTCCTTGAGGTCCAAGAGTCCACGTTGTTTGTTGTGGGGTCCCTGAGGTCAGTGAGTGCCCAGCTGTAATAGGTGCTTGATGTTCTGGACTGTGAAAATGAGTCATCTTATTGACTCCTGAAACAATCTTGGGATGCAGTTGGGACAAGTTGCATTTAGTTAATCAAGAAAGAGAAGGCAAACTTAGAGAAGCAGAGGAAAGCTAGGGGATGAGAACTCTGTTTGAAGCAAGGTACATGGGCAACAGTGGACAAGGCTATGGGTGAGATGGTGAAGCCAGGTGGGTATAGAGATCGAATCCCCAGGTGAGGAGCTAGCAGAGGGGCAGGACTGGAGAAATTCACCTGTCTCCCCAGAAGAGAACTTTTGGCCAGCAGTTTTTATAATTCTTAGGATCTGGTGGCCCTGTCTCTGAGCTTCACTGTCTTAGGTCTCTTCTGCTTTACTGGACCCTGAAAGTTCATCATGTGTGCAGCTCTCTTCCAAGATGCATGCTTCTGGAAAGGTCTCCTCAGACGACACCCAGGTATTTCTCACCCCCCTTGTCTGTGCTCATCTTATCCCTCTGCCAAAACTGAGCTGCTACCGAGAAGGCCAGGGACTCCTCCCCTGTCTGTGGGAATCCTAGCTATCCTAGCACAAATACTGGCTTCGCTGTGGCACCAGGTCAGGTACTTACCCTCTGGCCTCAGTTTTTCACCTGCCTGCCTGGAGTGGCAGCAAAGGTTCGGCGAGCGAGCCCCGGTGAGGGCCCTCGTCTGTGGTGGGCATCTGTGGCTCTGCTTGCTCCCTGCTGGCTGGCTGGCCTTGTGCACAGAGACCTGCTTGTGTCTCTGTTAACGCGGACAGGTCTGTAATCACTCCTTGTAGCTGCTCTGTCCCCCGGCACACGCATTCTCCTGCTCTCCTGCTTGCCTTTCTCCTGCTATACCCCACATAGATCTCCACCATAAATCTTTCAGCACCTTCTTCATAAGCAATGAAGCTGCAGGCCAGGGTTTCATCCATATCAAAGAGTTTCTCTGGGAGCTGGAGATGAAGCTGCGATCTTTGGGGATGGCTAGGAGACTTCTCCGTTTTCCTGGGCCTTTAGTAGCAAGGGCTGGTACTGTTGGTCTTTATCTGACCTGGTGCTCTGGGCAAAGAATAAATGCTACTGAGAAGCTTCTCTAAACATTGGCCTGAGTAGAAGCCTTAGGAAGGAGGCCTGGCTTGTGCAGAGCACTTGGGGTAGAATTTTGCACATCATGTTTTCACCTTGAGGTCTTCCATTCATGAAGGGCATCATTAGCACCCATTTTACAGACCAGGAAGCAGAGGCCTGAAGAGATGAAGGAATTTTCTCCAGGTCACATGGTTTGCCAGCAGCTCAGCAAGCAATAAAATCCATGTTGTTTGTTTCCAAAGCCTGTATGCTTTTCATCAGGCTCCTCTCATCTGCACACTCCCTGGCCAAGCAAGCAGGGGGTGGGAAGAATGTGGGCTGCACTTGGAGAAGTGCAGAGGGACACTGTAGAGTGACATACATCTTAGCCAAGCAGCAGTGAGGACCATCCATGTGTGTTACTATCTCAGAGGGTAGCAGTAAAGAGTCATTTGGACACCTGGCTGCAGCGACCCAGGCTGAGGGCACCCATGGGACCAGGGGCACTGCAGCACTGGCATCTGTTCCCTGATCCTTGCCCTGGCTGCTCCTGCAAAGTCTGGGATGCTGGCAACATCTGCTGGGAAGGTCTTTGAACGCGGAGGCTGGGAAAGGTCCAGCACAGGACTGCGTCTCATCAGTGAGCTCATCTGCTTGTGTCTCCAGCTTCTTCATTTTCTCATCCCACAAAGTCCCCTGGTCTCTGCAGTTCTTGTCCTTGGTTTCATCCTCGTAGCCACTACCTGAGATTGAGCCCTGGTTCATCGGGAGTGTGGCCTTGAGCACCAGACCTCTCCCTGATCACGCACTTGCTGTGTGACTTCTGTAGCTCCCTGTGACTTGGCTTCCCTGTTGGTCCAATGCAGATGCAAACTGCAGCACCTCCACAGCCTGCTCCATATATTCTTTGAGTGTACACAGTGCTCTTGGGCCTTTGGGCTCCACCTGGTGCTGCTCTTTTTGCCTCTGCTTTTGCTCATCCTGTCTTCTGCCTGGAACACTCTTCCGCACTACCCTGCCTATCAACCAACGAACTTCTCACTCTCTTTTCGAAAGCTCTGTGCAAACTTTCCTCAAGGAAATTCTGTCTCTGCTTCCCATCTGGTCCTGGAACACTAAAGACATTGCGTTCCTATTCTTTGTCACTTCTGAATGTGTGCCTTAGATATAGAAGGGATGTGATGCTCAAACTTTAAATGAAAAATATGGTCCTTGTACAACTTATTTGTTTTAGAAAGGTCCTCTCATGACAATTGAATATCACCGCTCACTCCCACAGACAATATCTAAATTTACTCGTAGAACAAGTTTGAGAAGGCAATTGTAATGTTAGCCCATTTAATAGATAGAGAAACTGTATCGGAGGTTTTCCTTACTCAGTGTCATACGGCTAACAGGTAGGGCCTGAGACTCTTGGTTCTGAATCCCAGATTTTTCCATTTCTAGACTTCTCTCTCCTTGTCCATTGTTTCTCATGTAGACAAGAAAAATGGCCAACAGCTACTAAAATTCTCCCAGAGTAAATTGCCCTGGATACTTTTTGGAAAGCCCAAATTTCATTGGGCAATTTTTCTTCACCATAGAAGTTCTCTCTCAGGAGTTGCTTCATGAAACTGGGGGGGGGAAAAGGCTGCCCCAGGAAGCAGCTGGAGGCTGTGGGGTCCCAGCTCTAGAGGGCAGCGCAGCTTAGCGGTGTATAGCCGTATACATCTGGCTTTTGGTTTTCTCCACTGGTATGAAACGATGCATCCTACCTGATCTGGAGGTGCTGAGCGCAAAGGGGTATAGTTCGCAAGTCCATAGCTTGGTGTATGGAGTGCCAGTGGAGCACCCTGTTCACAGGAGTTGGCACCGCTGGTCTGCATTTATTGGGGACTTACTTGGACCAGGAGTCATATTGTTTTTATGTCTATCTATCTCATTTCTTTCTCCCCAGTGTCACTTATAATACAATATCTATCTATCTATCTCTATCTATCTATCTATCTATCTATCTATATCTCTATATCTTTATCTATATCTATATCTATCTATATCTATCTATCTATCTATCTATCTATCTATCTATCTATCTATCTATCTATCTATCTATATTTACAGATAGAGCAACTGAGGCCTCACAGAATACATAGTTTCTAGATGTCACACATTTGGCCAACTCTGCCCCAAGGGCAAGGCTGTCTGCTTGTTCATGGATACCTTGCTGGTGCTGCACACCCAGTATGATGTTCCACACTTGTAGAATTAATTGATGGGAACTGTCATTTAGGCTGCCAGTGTGGGCTGGAAGTTTGAGCTACTGGGGCTGCCATGTAGATAGGGACAGAGGCTGACACTGGGCTGTGGCCAGGCAAGATCACAGAGCAAGAGACCAGAAGAAGCCATCTTCTGTCCCTGAGTACCTGGGCTGCAGGCGGAGCCCTGGGCCACTTGTGCCTGCAGTGCCCTCCCATGACATCCTGATGAATGGGAGCTGACAGTGTCCTCTTTCTCTCCCTATACTGGGATTCCAACCCCCAGCCAGCTGAGGACAGAGTCCAGGTGAGCTGCAGGCCTCGGGCAATGACAGACACTTTGTGCAACAATGCTTCTTCCCTGAGGGCTCTCTCTCCCTGGGCAGAACTCTAAAATAAATGACAGCATGGGGTTTCCAGCCAGTGCAAGCCACAAATGCTGTCTGCCCAGGGCTGCTCTCACTGTGGCTCCCATAGCCAGACTGTTCCCCTCACACTCACATCCTCTGTGTCCCCTCTCTGGAACTCAGAAGGGTCAGGGAACCTGTGTGTGTGTGTGTGGGGCGGGGGTCAGCCAGCTTGGGGGTCTAGAAGGAATGCTGAGGTGTTGGGAGGCATTCTGGCTTTGGACCCATTTCTCCAATGTCTCCCATTATGGTGTAATTGCTCACTTCTTCCACGAACTTATGGAAGCTAGAGCGGCAAGGGTCTCAGAGTCTATAATACTCATGAGTTACTAAGAGGAATCTTTGTGTGCTTTTGAAGTGGGACTTTCTAGGGGTATTATGGTTCTGTGGGCGTGGCCATTAAATGATGCCTTTGTAAAAATGTGATGGAGGTGGCCTCTCTTGGGGGATCTGTAGCCTCATGCCATGACACTTGGTGAATGGAAGGGAGGGTAGGACCTCAAGCCCCATCCATTCTAGCAGTGTGCATCCTGCACAACCACATGCAGCCATCCAGTAAAACTTGCCTGGGGCCAGAGATAATCTAAATGTATGACACAGTCTGCAAGTCACATGACTACCTCCAATTTTCAGCAACTACCCATCTTCCTTCCCACTCTTGTAGACAAACTGGCTTGCTTTCGGAGTTCCTTGTGGCCTCAAAGCCTTTTCATGGGCTGCTTTCTTTTCTGGGAACATTCCTCTTGTTCCAACTGTCCAAACTGGCCCAACATTTAACCTATTGGTCTTAATATCAATGCTATTCTTTGGGGGCATCTTATCAGACCTTCAGATTGGGCCGCACCCCACACTAGACTCAACATGCAGTCATCCTTCTGTGCAGTTGCAATTGCCTGGCTCCCCACCACCACCCCCTATCAGCTCCATGAGGACTTTGATTAGTATGTTTACCACTGTATCTTTAGCATCCAGCCAGCGTCTGGCACATGGTAGACATTCCATAAGCAAGTACTTGTTGCATGACTGAAAAGCTGTTCTTTGATTTCTTGTTGGTCCTATAAGAAGCTTGGGGGAAGTTTGGCAGCAGGAATTTGGAAGGGGCAATTTTCTCTAGGGCTAAAATCCGGCCTCTTGCATGTGGTGCAGCGTATCCATCTATTCCCCCTGCCCCATGGGGCTCGGAGTCGGATTCCAGCTGTACCTTCTCCATGCTCCTCTGATTGCTTGCCGTAGCTCACTCTACAGTGCCCTGGGAGAGCAGGTTTGGCAGCCTGTGCGTGGGGCTCAGAAACCACAGATTCAGTGCTGCCTCAACTTTCATTTCTAACCAACAATTGATCTTGCTTCCAGCAGATTTATGCTCAGCACAGGGCTGTGGGCCAGTGCTTATTTGCATGCCTGGCTCTGCCCTCTGGGACTGGCGCATTCTGCTAAGTGCAGGGAACAGAACTGGAATTCCAATGTGGTGGATGCCAACTGGTGGTCAACTGGTTACACCCAGCTGAACTGAACTAGTGAGGTGCTGGGTGTCGGAGCCCCATTGAACACTGCTGCCAGCGACAAAGAGGCAGAACTGGGGAAGCTGTAGAGAGGCTGTTGTGGAAGCTGTGTGGAGAAGCTGTTGGGAGCTGCCAGTTCTCTTGGGTTATTCTGCTGGAGGACCTTGTCATGCTGGCTTTTCCCTGAACTTTGTTGTTCTCATCTGAGGAGGAGCTTGAGACCTCATTGTTGTTGAACATGGCTGTGGTTCATTTTGGGGGAGCTCTGGTCTTCATCTTGAGCATTATTTCCTGGCTCCAGAGGAGAAGTCGGTGCACTGCTCAGCCTCTTGGAGAAGCTGGTCTTGTTGGCTTTCCTGATGGGAACTCAGCTTCCCTCATGCCTGGAGGAGGTCGGGACCTCACTGGTGCTGAGGATGGCTGCAGTACCTTTAGGGGAGCTCTGGCTCTTAACTTGAGTGTTGCTTCCCTGCTCTAGTTCAGATCCCTCAGCTTGCTAACACCCATCCATCATTCTGCTGGAATAGACTTCCTAGCTTCCATCACTGACCTTTGGGCCTTTCCAGCACAGATCCATGAAGTGGGCCTGCATGAGACATTGTTGAAGGCCCTAGGTGTCCAGTTGGACTTGTTGGAGATATTATTATGAGCTCTAGGTCTTCAGCTGGACTCATGTAGGATATTAGGATCCAGGCCCTCAGCTGGATTCTCTGTCTTTAGTATATGGACAGATTTCCTGTACTCTGCATGCAATTCTTTGAGTGATTCATTATAAAATAATACTTTAAAATATGTGTCCTGTGTGGAATTGTTCCCCTTGTAAAAACCCCAGGCCACAATACCTAGTCACCTTCCCTGCCCTGGGCAGCTGCCTCAGGAGGATCTCCAGTCCGTACTCCTCCTTCTAAAATCATCAGATATCCAGCTTGCAATATTATTATATTTTTGTAATTTTTTTCTTCCAAAATAAGTACTTGAACACTTATCTGGGTGAATGCACAGTGCTAGAAGCTGGGATTAAGGGTAGACTGGGGATTGGGACTCTAAGTTCACTTTTCTTTGCTTTACAGTCACAATTCAGGGATAGGACAAAGATTTGAGGACAAATGTTTATCGCTGATGTTACATGCTAAGTAGAAGTTTTACACAGAGGTTTATGGGAGCAGGGCTCTCTGCTTAGGGAAATATCGGGGAAGGCATCCTGGAAGGCTTAGGATTTGCACTGTTGTCCGTGTCTCAACTTTATGGGGATAAGATCCAGGCCAAAGGAACAGTGCTTAAGAAGGCATGGAGGCCAGCTGTGGATGACAGACCTGCAAAGGAACCTGTTCACTGCGGTTAGAGCACGAAGGTGGTGAGAGGATGGCACCTGTGTCAGGCGAGACGCCTCCATTGCCTCTGGCTCTCTAGGGGCTGCACCCTTCTAAGTAGACTGCAGGAGCCTCGCGGGGAGGGGTCCCCCGCTTCTGCTGCCTCCTTGCTACTGGCTCCAGGCCCAGAATCCCAGGGGCAGTGACCAAAGGAAGAAGCCAGGCCTGGCTGGACCAGCAGGCGAGTCCACCTGGAGCCAGAACAGAGCCTCCCACATGAAGCGTGAAAGGAAGCATCTTGCAGCTCTGTCTAATTATGGGGTAAGTGAGTGGGCCTCCCTCATGGTTAATTTGCTTTGTGCCTTTATTGCCAGCAGAAGACAGATGACTCACGGAGGGTATTCCGTACAGGCCTGACAGTAATTGTCTTTATGACTTCATGAGCCTTTTATGGCCCCCACTGGGAAAGGTGTTTTATTTTCTTCTTCCCCTTCTTCACGTTCAGTCGGTAAATAACCAACTTTTTGGGAGTGGGAGGAACATCAAGTTGAGGATCCAGGTGAGGCAACACCAAGGTAGACCATGACCATGAGAGCTGAGGCCGAGTCAATTAGGCTGGACGCGGAAAGGAGGACAAGAGGACTTGCCCCAGAGTAGGCCACGTGGGTGATCCCCAGCAGTGATTAATAGCCATAACATCAAAATTTAAAAATGAATAAATGTTTCTTTTCAGCAGATTTACTTTCTCAGTGATGCTTGGCTCAGGTTAATGATAACGTGAGTTTGTGTTTCCAAAGTACACACGTGTGCGTTGCTCTGCTGGGAGGGTTGGAGGAGGAGGTGAGAGAGGGTAGATGGGGAGGTGCCTTGTGGTGGCCCAGAGGAGGGGGATGCTTGCAAGCACACTATGTTTAATTAATGTCTAGTTTCTATACCTGCAAGAAACTACAGTGGTCAGATACTTGTGTCAATAGCAGGCAAATATATTCCATTTGCAGGGAACTGTGGAGCTGTCTCCTACCAGCTTGCAAAAACCAACTTAAACTTTCAGGAATTTTGTGAGCTCTTTTACATTACTTTAGTAGCTTGCAATTAACCCTAGTGGAATTTATTTTACACCATAGGAATCGGCAAACTTTGCACAGCGAAGCTCCTCCCTCGGAGCATTGTTGTAGCCGTCTATACAGGGACGTGTCCAAGCAGGAGTGAAGGGCCACTTGGCGGGATAAAAATTATGCTTATGGATCATTTGCTATGTTCCAGAAACTGTTCCAAGTACTTTACATCTATTTATTCAGGAATCCTCCCAACTCTATGGGATTGATGCTATTTTAGAGGCTAAAACCATCCCCAAAAGACTGAGTTCCAGACTCTGAAGGGATTGGTGGCACACATTGCCAATCCCTGTCTTGCAGATGAGAGTGCTCAGAGCCAGGAGAGGGGAGTGGGTTGGCTGGTGCTGGGGGTCAGCAGCACGGTGCTGCATTTCCTGCCTCCCCAGCTGGTGCCTATTCTCTTGTTCACACTCCTCCAGCCTGCTGTGCTGTAGCTCTGTCCATGCCCAGGCAAGTGGTGGATCCAAAGGCCTTGGGCTGGCCATAACAGGCAGACCTCAGTCTGGAGCCCATGAAATGAGCCCCCACAGGCTCTGCTTGTGTTGTTCCTATTGCTGCTATCTACATGGCTGGGGCTTGACTGCTCCCTGGTGCCCGAGTCCCATCCAGAGCTGCCTTTCCTTCCACTCTGCCATTGTCTGAGGGTCCCACTGGAAGCAATTCAGACTTCAGTCTTTCAGTAACAACCATCTGGAATAACACGAACAAATAAATAAAAATAAAACCCCAAATTGGAGCTCTGCCTATTAGCCCCAAGTTCTCCGTTAAGGGAGGAAAGAGAGGGAATAGATGGGCTGCAACTCTTGAAGCCCAGTGATTAGCCTGGAGAATTTACTGTTAACTGCACAGGGGTTCAGGGCCCACCCATTGTGGATGAGGGTTAGGAAAAACAGCTCTCCCTGGGACCTGAAGCTCTGCAGCTTGCTTCGGAGATTACTTTTGATGTGAAAAAGGTGGCCTGAGTCAAGTAAAACAGACTCAAAACGAAAATCCCCTCAATTCTTAAATATATAGGTATATTCTTATGTAGAGTGCATTTTACCATGGTAAACACTGCAATGTAGACCATAGGATCAGGCAGTCCCTGGGCTGCCACGGTCTTGCCAAGAACACTTTCCCTGCCTCTGCGCATCAATGGGGGTGGCTGGCAGGCAGAGTGCTGTAGAGGAAACATAGGCGTTGCAGTGCCAGTGTAGCCCTGCTGCCTGGCACCTTCTGGAGCTTTAGTTTCCTGATTAGTTAAAGTAGAGGATGCAGACTATATGGTCTATTCATCTCTAGCATTCCAGCGCCTAAATAAAAGGGAACATTTCAAAGATGGCATTGCACGCGCGCGCGCGCGCACACACACACACACACACACACACACACAGTCACACATACTCCTCACCACGCATGCATACACACATTGACAAATAGGGAAAGCTTTCAAAAATCTCATTCAAATTATTGCTGGGTTTGTCTATTAGTGAGATTTGTTTCTTTGCATGTGCTAATTGGTCTTGGCATTAATTAATCTGATTTCATTATATTCTCTTTAATTTGTCAAGATATCATTTTGTTATTGGGTGACGGAACACTTTGGAGGATTGTTAGAATCGGAATATATTTCCCCCCTTTTAAAGTTCCTGGAGAAAAGTCGTTATCAATTAAGTTAATTTGCATACACATTAGGTTAATCGTTTTAGTTTAGCCAAATTTGTGGAAATTTACATAGCAAATTGACCCTCCACATTTCACTTAAACATATGTAGCACCAGAGTAGTGCATTTTGAGTTGCTAATGAAACTGAGGTTGTTTTACATGCTTCTTTTAGTAAAAGAGGTCTAATTAGACCAAGTAATTTTTTATTTCATCCATAATTGCAAAACAAATAAGCTTCTTGGCATTTTTTCCCCCTAGCAGCGGCATCGCATGGACAGGGCCGTTAATAGGGAAGTCATGTTTTCCTAATTAAGCCCCGTTTGATTCCTGCTCGCTGTTCCGACGTCAGCCAGCTCCACTTTCTCCTAGGTGCGCCTCTGCCAGAGTTGCTAAGCCTCCTGGTATACCTATTAATAGAAGACTCCCCCACATGGAGCCAACTGAATTAAAAAATGTAACAAGGAAGGCAGGGTGGGAATTTTGACAGATTTGTTTTTAATTTTTTTTTTTTTTATGCCAGCAAGGAGAAAGTTGAATTCAAAAGGGGGTCTTGATTCTTTCCATCAGGGAAAGAAAAGAGAGAAAAATAGCTTTTGTTCTCCCCCAGAAAAAAAGCTGGCATAACACATTGGTGGTGTTTCAAAAGTGACTCCAGGGGCTATCTTATTCACTGTTGGAAATTGGCTGCTGTCTCCCCCTCCAGGATTGTGGAGCAGTGGAGAGCTTACCCGGAATGTGAGCTTACCTGGAATGCAAAAGTGTGGATCTGGATCTGAGCTCTGCTGAAGGGAGATAGAGAGGAAGCTCTCTGGGACTCTGCGCTCCTGGAAGTGGTAGCTGAGAGCAAGTGGTATTGAGGAATGCTGGGACATACATACAAATGCTCTACTCTAGCTTCTTCAAGTGCCATACCAGGGAGACCTGGGTCACTCCGTTTGCTGGCTCTGTTTCTGTTTTCTGGCACATCTGGTTTCAGTGAATTATAGAGTCTGGAATGGAAACCAATGGGGGTTGGGCAGAGGGGATCAAAAAGGAACTCGGTACCCAGCACATAGTCAAGGGACCTGAGTTACGGTCATGACTCAGCGATACAAAATAGTGTCACAGTCCCTCATCTCTCCTGTTATGGTTTGTGTCCAATTGTCCCCACTAAGCCTTATGCAATCATAGGGCAGGGACTTCTAGAGTTTGAGACTTGACTCATGATCCACTGGGGTTATGTGTTTCAGTACTGATGGGATTATGGGTCTGAGCACTGCTGTGATTATGGGTGTGGTCTAAGGCAGATATCCTGAGGCAGAGAGCCTGAAAGTAATATAAAGAGAGACAGAGAGACAGATGCTCGCTGTTGCTCTCTGCTGCCCTGGTGGGTTGGTTGCCTCTGACGTGATTGTTGCTGTTCTGCCTCCATGAACTGGATGCTCTCTGCCTTGTTCCGTTTAGCCTTGGGCCAGCCAAATATGGACTGAAACCTCCAGTAACTGTGAGCTAAATAAACCTTTCTTTCCTTCATTTTGAGTGTCAGATATTTGTCTCAACAACAAGAGAAGAGTAACTAAGACATCTCCTGTGTCCCCATCCTGTGCAGTGTGACTTTTTTTTCAAGATGGAGGATCTATTTCCATCCTCTTGGATTCTAGGTTGCCCTGAAGCTTGCTCAGATCACAGCATGCCACAGAAGCAAAGATGTGATACTTCCAAGCCTGGTTCTCAAAAGTCCCACCTGCTGCTGTTTGTTCTCTTGGTTGGACCCCTGCTACTGCCCAGACTGGCCCACTGGATGTGGTGAGAGGTAGGCGGGCCAGTTGTCCCTGTACCCTAACTGACAGTCATCAATCCCAGAAACAGAGCCACCATTCTGATCTGCAGGTGGCCACAGATTGCATGAGTTTCCCAGCTGAGCCCAGCCTGAATTCCCAGTCTACAAATTGTGCACTAAATCGATGTTGGTTGCTTTTAGGCACTAAGTGTTGGGGTGAATATCTAAGCAGTGACAGCTAACTGATGTGATTATTAACCAGTTGTGAGTTCTTGGGAAAATTTCGTCTCTTATCTGAGCCTCAGACTCCTCATCTATAAAACCACTTGGGATTAAAGGATCTGAGTTTCTTCTTAGTTTCATAAAGCTTCCAAATGCCATGTTGTTGATCTAAGATACTCTTACATTTGACCAGGAAGAACTGCAGGCAAGACCCTGTAGGCTGCTGTTGTACATTAAAGGTAATGAGCTTACTGGCTCCTCTTTAGATGAGAAGAGGGCAAAATAGAAATCAGATGGGAAGAGAGCTTCTCTATTTGGACAAAGGACAGGAGCAGGAAACAGGGTTAGGCACTGGAATGCAATATGTTGGAGAGGTGGTGTGGGATGTGTGTGCCTGGGAGCTTTTTAAAGTTTTTAAACACCAGTAGGGATAGGCCTTAAAAAATGATGGGTCTGTTAAGGTTGGTTATGGAGCAGGATCTGGGCCTGGAACCTGTTCAAGGTTATATTCAGCCTATGGTTGGCAAGTGCAGCCCTAGGCCCCAGAGGGCCAGGGCTTCTGAAAACATGGGCTGGTGTAGAGAGCATGCAGCAGCCTTTGACTGATTTTTTCCAACTTTGTTTCACCATAATGTATACTGTACTAAGTACACGTGGTATGCTTGAGTTATAAGCAACCTCTGGGGTGCGGTCTTGGCCACTTTCTTTGTCATTCAGGAACACAATTAAGGCCATCCACTGACCAATGGATAGGCACGGTATGGTCTCCTCATACAATATGGTATTAGTTGGCCTTAAAAAAGAGTGAAGTGTGTAGATAGGCTGCATCATAGATGAACCTTGAAAAGATGACGCTAAGTGAAAGAAGCGAGTCACAGAAGACCATATGCTACGTAGTCCATTCATATGAAAGTTCAGAATAGGCAAATCTATGAAATGGGAAGTAGGGTAGGGATTGCTCAGGTCTGAGGGATGGTTGATGGAGGGGGACGGGAATAGCTGAAGGCTACAGAGCTTCTTTTATGTACAAAACATTTATTGTGTGGTTTCTTTTTATTTTAAAGAGAATAAAAATAAAAAATAACATCACATTAGAAGCAACACAGAATTTCAAAACACAAGGTGATAGTAATTCGACAATGGTTGTTACATTGCGTACTGTTGTCTTTAAAGTAGCTGTTCAATTACCAGACATAAGCACGTAACATTGGTCAAAAAATCAAACATTAATTTTTTCCTTTCAATAAACCAATAGAAACCAGCATTGCAACTATATCTTGTATGTGTGTATTTTTAATTTTTTTTCCTTTCTTCATCCTTTTCTCCTTTCCCTTATCTCAGTAGTTTCTTCCCATCAGTTTCTTTCCCTTTCACAGTGTCTATTGTAACTTTTGGATTTTATTTGCTCTTCAAGGTTCTTACAGTAGGGAGACAATATAATATTTATACAAGTGAGTTGGATTTATTTCACTTAGCAGTATGGTCTCTCATTGTAGCCATTTACCTATAAAAGCCTTGAGTTGGGCCAGGGATTATAGCTCAGTGGCATAAGCACTGCCTGGTAAGTGCAAGGTGCTGAGTTCAATTCCCAGTACTAAAAAAAAAAAAAGTCTCTAGTTTGTGTTTCTTTATAGTTGAGTAATACTCCATTGTATGAAAATATCACATATTTTTATTTATTTCTCAGTTTTGAGGCATTTGGGTTGTTTCCAGGATTTAGCTATGACAAATTGTACTGCTGTAAACACGGGTGTGCATATACCACTATGGTATGATGTTTTCAATTCTTCTGGAAAAATCCCTAGAAGGGGAATAACTGGGTGGCATGGGACCTCTAATCCTAGGTTTCTGAGGAATCTGCACACTGATTTCCACAGTGTTTCTACCAGTCCACATGATTATACCAATAGTGGTTATACCAACAATGGAGTATGAAGCTTTTTTGAAAGTGATAAAACTGTTCTAAGATTACTTTCTGTGATATTACATACCTGTGAGATGATTGTGTGGCATGTATATTATATCTCAATAAAACTATTTTTGAAAGCACAACTATTAGAAGTGGGCACTAAAGCACACACAACCAGAGTTTACCATTTATGAAATGAATGAATGGTTAAGATAGTGAAGGCTATCATAGTTAGCAGAATTCCCTGATTTAATTGAACAAGTCATTTATAAACTTTAACCTTTTATTGTTTGGAGTGCATTATTTCTGAAGCACTTTTGGTTGAGACTCCTCTAGAAACATGGCATTCCTGTCACAGGGCCCAGCCACTGCATCAACCCTGCTGTCTGTGCGAGCCCAGAACAGGCACTAGGTTGGAGCCTGGCTTTCTGTGATATCTTGAGAGTCCTGAGAGCAAAGCGGCCCTGCCTTCCTGTGTGTGCACTTTTCCTCCTTTCCTGACACTCTTGCTGTGGACGTCGCCCCATTCCTGTGTTCACGCAGAAGCTGGCAATGTTTCCCTGCTATGAATCCAGAGTGGGCAGGTGCTCAGCTGAGCATAGCCACTAAGGTCTGGTGCTTGCCCTGCAAGCTGAGGCACTGCTTTTGGCCTCAGGGGACCAGGTGCATCCTGGGAGAAGACAGCCATGCGGAGGCTTAGGTCAGATGGAGGTTCTGGTGGCTGGGAGCAGGATCTCTGAGGTGAGCAGGAAATAAAGTCAGTGGTGTTTGGGTGTCCTCTCCTCTTTCTGCTTAGCACCCCTCACCCACCTTCACCCCTCGCTCACCTTCACCCACACTTTGCCCAGGTCCAAGGCTGCCCTAGTTGTATTGCATCCCTGCTCCCACATCTCATCAGCTTAGATGTAACTGCCATGTTTTTTTTTTTTTTTTTTTTTGCATGACAGAGTGCTTTGCTGGAGGACAAGGGTCGCATGTTCCTCTTCATATCTACCCAGTAGCCAACGGACTGACTTACACATAGTATTAATATGTGTCAACAATGAGGGAGTCTTTTGTGAACAAAAGGGACTGGCTGGCACCCTGGAGTCCACGCTTCTGTGGCATGCCTTTCTCCATGAGTCTGTGCCATGGGCTGTGTGTCTAGGCAGCCACGTGAAGGTCGCATTCTAGAGCCAGCTGGAGAATGTACACATGTCAGCCAGTCCTATGGCCTGGCAGGGAGCTGGGCGACCTCTTTGGCTCTGCCTAAAGACATTCAGATCCACAGTTTCAAAACACTTCTGGCCAAGAAAGCATGCTTGAGGTTTCCAGTGTGCGTAACTTCTGCTCAAGGCCAGGCCTTCACTTTCCAACTTCAGGGGACAGGAAACACTGCCTAGGGTTTTTCTGGCAATGGCAAAACCGGGTGGTGGAAAGTGAACATGGAGTCAGAAGATAAGGGTATTAGTCTTGCCTGCTGTTATTAGCCTTGTGATATCCAGGCAAGGAATTGCAGATCTTTGTGCCTCAATTTTCACACAGATAAAATAGCTACAGAGCTGACAAAATATAGTAGGTAAAGGCACTGTGTACAACATGAAAATTACCATAAGGAGGCAAAGGACTAGGAGGACCGGTGAACCCTGTGTGGCTTCCCCTCTTAGAAATAGCCTGTGCCTCTACCTGTCATCAGCTGAGGACCAGTCAGGGTTCTATATGCCATCTCCCATCGCCATGGGGCCTGCCACTTGTCCCCTGTGGATCCAGGAGGAGCAAAGTAGAAAATGGCATTTCTGAATGAGGCTGACAGTTCACCAGGCACAAAAACCCACCCAGTTGTGACTCAGAGTTTTGGAGGCGCAGATAGAATTAAGGAAATGTTAATGTATTCGCATCGCTTTGCCTCCTGCCTACACAGGCATAAGCAGCAAGGCGGGAGGATGGGTGGAAGAGGAGACCAGCGGATGGGGAGACATGCTGATGGGCTCTGGGGTGGGGGCTGGGTGAGGACCGCAGGGTCCCAAGGCTGCCTGCTTTCTGCAGCTGGGCCTGAGATCCCCAGGGAATAGCAAGGGAGGCACTGGCATCTGGTTTCTGCCAAGCAAGTCTGCTGCTTGGAATGCAGTATCAGCTTAGGCACAGGGCAAGAGCAGGTGGGTCCTGGGTGGCACGTGTGTGTTTGCACAGGGGCCCGTAGGGTGGGGGGGGGGGTAAGCCAGATAACCCGGAGCTGTCTGTCTCAGCCTTGGTGATATGGCTTGTCAGTGGCAACAGCCATTTAGAATCAATGTCTCTTCCAAATGAGGCCCTGAATGCTATATGCTTAATACAATCTATCTCTCTATGTGTGCGTTTATGCAGGGAACTGGCTCCCCAGGGCACAGCAGTCAGGATGCTGCCTCAGCATGGAACATCCCTTGGGAGGCTGCCTCTCTTTCTCCCCCTCCTGTGGGGGTTCCAGGGTGGAGCCCCCAGGGGTTAGGATGAAGGGCTGCAGTTTGATGGGTGTACTTGAAAGGTACCTCGAATCACTGATTTTGTTGCTTCTTTTCTTATTGCCAAATAAATATCTGTTGTGGCATTTGCCAACTATCAACTCGATGCTACTGTGGGCCCCAGAAAGGTAGAAAAGAATGACCCCACAGTCTTGTCTCTTAGGCTCACAGGCCACCCATCATCAAGGCTTGCGACCTCTTAGGAAGATCTCCTCTTCCACTGCCTTGTACCTGGCTATAGGAGGTGCTCCAAAAATGTTACTGACTGAGAAAGATAAGGTCCATAATGTGCAGCCAGAACTCAGGGCTGCTTTCTATTCAGTTCAGTTACAGGGCCACTAGGGGGACCACTGGGAATGTATGGTGGCTGCACCTCTGGGAAGGAGGGTGCTCTGGAATTGGGGTGTTGACTGGACAGGGGGCTGCTTATGTGGGTGTATGCACATGGGCGGCATCGGGAAATGACACTGTATTTTCCCTGGGGAAAGTTTGTTATCCCTTCCTGTTTAACAGCTTCAGCATCATCTAGGTGAGCTTCCACAGGAGGGTGCAGTGTAGGGTCAGTGACCCCTAAAACAGAAAGACCCTGTGAAGCAGTCAGCACTCAGGAGGTGCAGGAAGACGAGCCAGCAGCAGCAGGCGGTAACTCTGAGACTCGCAGGGGGGTACATCCCAGCTTCCAGAGCCTGGGGAATCTTTTGAGCATTATTTGCCAGGAAAAGCAGTGGCTTTCTCCTGTTTGCCCTGCCCTCTCCTCCCCTTCTCAGGTCTTGAATGTTTTAAATAACAGTCTTCATGGTTTGATGGAGAATTTTACACTAATGCAGAGTATTACCTAGTTAATTTGACTAGAATAGACTGTGATTTTACACGGCAAGGCTGTTCCCTCCTGAGCTAACAGTTCCATTACCGAGGCTCTGCAGCCTGCCCTCCCAGAATCAGGGAGCAGAAAGCCATCAGCAGTGGGATTCTGGGGAGCACCCTGGGAGTGGGGGAGCAGGAGGGAGGGACCAGTGCATGCCTGGATTCCTTCATTCACTCCTTCAGTCATTCGCTCACTCACTCATTTCCTGCTTTAAGCAAAATGGACTCATTCAGTATTTCCTACGTTCATTCAATTCATTTCTTCATTTGATAACCTTTTATTGTGAGCCCAAGAGATGCCACATGCAGTTCTCCATCCTGGGGGACAGAGGTATCTAAGCTCTAGTCCCTGCCCTTTAACCATCCACAAGGTTGGTTAAACATGCCAAGGACAAAGGTTGCAGATAACACAGGGGTCCAGTGAGCCTAAAGTAGTCAAAGCCCTGGGGAAGCCTCCGGGAGGGTCTGTTGTGTGGAGGCTCTGCAAGTTCCAGAGGTGTGAGCCCTAATTGGTTCTGGGGAGACTCTGAGCAGGGGAGTACATCTGGATGCTGCATTGCCATCAGATCAACAGCTGGGTGCAACGAAGTGGCCAGAGAACCACTTGCTAAAGATGACACCAGCCATGGGGGCTTCTTCAGGGCTTATCATGAGGCAGCTCTGGCTGCTCCCTCTCTGTACCTTAGTGTACAATACATCAATGTATGGAAGGTGAAGGGTGGGAGGAACCATGGGGTTAACGGAGAACACTTATCTCTCTCTTTCCTAAGACAGGTGAGGGCAAGAAGCCTCTAGGGAAATCATTGTGGAAACTGGGGAGTCAGCAAGAGGAGACATCATGGTATGCCCAGGCCAAATGGAGCTCCAGTGCTTCCACTAGAGTTGATGCTAGTCAGGAGGTTCTTGGGAGATCCTGGCTTCTGTCCTTCGCTTCCTTCTTCTGTGGGGACTTCCAAGGTGAGAGTAGGAGTGACAGGAAAGAGGGGGCTGAGTGACTCGTTGAGGCAACTCGCTCCAAGGGAAGAAGAAACAGGAGCATAATGAATCTGGGAAGATTAAATAGTGCCCCTTCATCCTGATTCTCCACAGCTCTTAGTGTATATCAAGGAGGCTGAGAAATCTCATGGATCTGAAAGAGCAAGGAATAGAAGAGGGGAACTGTGAGGGTCTCCACATGGTCATTTAAGGAATCGGATCCATGTAGGGTGTTGGTGTTACACTTAGGCGGAGCTGCCCTGTGTTGGTATTATCTCTGGCCCTGAGGGGACAGATGAACTAGAATACCTTCCAAAGGCAACTGTGTACATGCTGCACAGAGAACAACACATGGACAGGGCCACCAGCAGAAGGCGGAGCCAGGCTGAACCCATGGCCAACTTCCCCAAGGATGTAACCACCAGGTGCCCACAATGACTGCGCTCCCTGTACCGGTGGATCCAGGCCCAGGAACATGATTAGCCCACGAGGCTGTGAATGAGTGATCCTAGAGAAGGTGACGGGAAGTGTGATGAAAAACACATCACATTTGTCCTCCATCAAGTACAAACTGTTGAGTGAATGAATTACACAAGCAGAAGAGATGGATTCTCCAGACCAAGATCACTACATGAAGAGACCAAAGACACTTGGGAATTGAGACAGAGAAATGTGGCCTTGCTACCTGGGCCTGGTGCAATGGGAGGGCCAGTGTGTGGCAGAAGATGTGTCCAGGGCTGTGGAAATGGGAAAATGCATCCTAATGGCCCCCTTATTTGAGCAAGGAAGAACTCTATCTGGGCCCTGCATTTTAGAAGACTCTACTCTCTCTGTTACATATGTGAAAGAACCCATGGGCGCCTTGGTTCTCGTGCTTACCACTGGCTTGGAATGATCGAGACCTGTGGACAACTACTCTCATAACAAATACTGCTCAGGCCCCAAGAAATATGTCCCTAAGTCTCCTGCCCTATCTTCAACTGAAGGGCGGCTGAGCTAGAATGCCACGAAGGTTGGGGATTATGCTGCTTCTGCCACAGATACAATGCTTTGAAGTGGGTGGTGGGGACCTGGGGTGGGAGCAGCGGAAGTGCCTAGATGTAAGACCAATTAATTAACTTGTCACAATCTAGGACAGGATGGGTGTGAGAGACCCTTCGTGGTGAAGTATCCGTAGTGCCAAACATCCATTTTCTTGTTTTCTTTGTGCTCCATTTCATAGTTCTGGATGTATTCACTAGTTCATGTGGTATTTCCAAGAGCTGTGTGTTAAAAGTGAGAAAAACCTTACAATATTAAACAACTCATATTGCTCTACAATTTGTGCATGCATCTCCTCTTGCTGTCTGCTGGCCACTGGTTTGAAGATTCTCCATGAACACCCAGATCCACAGATGCTCAGGTCTGTTATATAAAGTTGTATCATTTTTGTACATAGCCTATGCATATCCCCCTGTATGCTTTAAATTATGTGTACATTAGTTATGGTAAAGGCTCTGAAAACAGTTGTTTTATTGTATTGTTTAGGAAATAATGACAAGGAAAAAACCTGCATATCTTCAGCACAGCTGCAATATTTTTTAATATTTTTGATCTAGGATTGGTTGGGTCCAGAAATGCAAAACCCACGGACCTGGACAGTTGCCTGTTGGTATAGATATAACATACATAAAGTGTGATACAGACTCTAATTATTCCATATATCCAGGTCTTCCTATAAGAAGTGGTAATGAAAATGAACTATTTTATGTTTTCTGAGATGGCCATTTGTCATACGTGACCACATTACAATGTTTAAAAATAAGTTGAATGCCATATTCATTTGTGAATACACAGAAGTGTTGCTTTAAGAATGTCATTGTCATTTCCTATTTCTATTGCCTCAGCAAAGAACTTGCTCCACAGTAAAATTAATGAAAAAACTAGGAAGTACAATGACTCAAGAAATGTTGTCTATGTTGGCATTGATTTTAATAGAAAACGAATTATATAAACATCTTGATTATGACAACACAATTAGAGATTCTATTTAAATAAAACATTGTGCAGTAAACATATAATAGTTTTTGTATTATTTTGTCTTAGTTTCATTACTCATCCAAACATTGTCAGCACCCAAATATGCACAATAACAAAATAACAAAATCGTTCATGTTTGATATTTGCCAACCTTCAGTTGTACTAGAAGCAGCCATGGCTTCACGCTTGTATTCTAACTTTGCGATCATAAAGGAGCATCCATCAAGGTAGGAAGATGCCCGAGTCCATTTGGGTTATTGTGTTAGTTACTCTCTTCTGTTTCTGGGACAAATACTCAACACACAAGCCTAGGGAAGGAAAGGTTTATGTAGGTTACTGGAGGTTTCACAGTTTAAAGCAGCCTGAATTACATAGCAAGAGCTCGAGACACTGTGCCATGTGTCCGGGATGATCAGCTCCATACCTCCGAGAGAGGCCCACAGGCCTGCAGTAGGCCCATGCTGTCAGTTTAATGGTTCCACACCTTGATGGCCCCACCCCTGTAGTCCTCTGGCTCTGCCCCTTGAGCCATGCTTGACAGCTCTATGATTTACATGAGGCTTTTGGGGGGACAACTAGATACAAACCATAACAGTTATTATGACAAAATCTCCTAAATAGGGTAACTTATAAACAATAGAAATGCAGTTCCCACCGTTCTGGAAACTGAGAAGTCCAAGGTCAGGTGCCAGCAGACACCTGTCTGGAGATAGGTAACGGTTCTCAATGGGTCCTCACAGGGTGAAAAGAGGAATGGGGCACCCTGGGCCTCTTCCATAAGGCACTGGTGGACTTCCAACCTCATGACCTACTCACTCCCCAAAGGCCACACCTTCTGATACCCCGACCACAGGACCAGGAGGTCCACACATGAATTTTCAACACGTACATGTTCAATCACATCAAACAGATTCATATCATAAGTTCTAGCTTATACCTATGGTCTGTGGGCCTCCATCTGTGTCCCTTTCTGGGCCCTGCCCATGCTAGAGGCCACCTGGTCATCCACTGTGGCACTCTTGGCTCGCTTCCCCACCTTGGCCTTTACACTCCCATTATAGGCACAGCATGGGGACTGACAAGATGTTGCTGCGCTCCTGCATTTTGCAGGCAAAGCAATTAAGTTGCAGAGTGGGGAAGATACTTCTATTGTGCCAGGGTCACATAGCTGGGGAAATGCTTGGAGACTCCGGGACTCTGGGATGGGGGCTGTGTATGAAGGAGGGGGCAGCAGGGGTGTGAGAGGGGCTGGCACACGGACACCTGCTCCTTGGTGCCCTGGAAGCTTTGAGCAGCTCCCTGCAGCTGGTGGAGTTTGTCAGAGTGGTTGCAAAAGGAGATAGCAGGTGTGGTTCTGCCGGCGCCCGCCACCCTTGCAATTTGCAGCATGGTCCCAGAACTCCCACTAATTCTCTCCAAGCCTCAGTTTCTGCTGCTGTAGAACACACAGCACAGGCCAGATGCTCCATATGATGCCTTCCAGCCTCAGCATCCTATGTCGAGTGACTCCCCAGAGACTGCAGGTTTATGGAACCCCTAGGACTGAATTTGGCCTCCATCCATGCTTCCCCTTTATTCCTGAAACCACACGCACTTGCCGGAACACCAGCTCCATCTGGTCTGCATTTGCTTCCTCCTGAGTTCACTCCCTGCAGGAAAGCACTGCATCCTGCCCCAGACACCTCGGGGAGCAGCTCTCACAAGCTCCCTGGTTTTTCTCCCCTGAGGCTTAGCAAGTCAAGCGCTGTCGGCAGCTCCCTGCCTCCTGCCCCAGCAGAGAGCAGCAGCCACTGCTTGGCCAGCAGGCTTCTGCCATGTCCCCTCTGGAGGCTGGCAGGCTGGATTCCCAGAGTCTCTCCTACAGGCTCCCGGAGGCCCCTCTCGCCCTTGGTGTCCTGCACCTGCTCTCCAGGAGGCCCTGAGCTAGGCTCTGCTGCTACTCATAATCACATCGTCCTCTTGCTCACCGTGTCCTTAGCGCTTACTCCATACTGTGCTGTCTTCTTGCCCTGCTTCTACTTCGTCTTGGTTTTAGGCTAAGGCAATAAAGAACAGTTGCACAGTCAGGCACAGGGGACCGAGGTTTGATCCCCAGCTCCACAAGCCTTACCTGACCAGCCTTTAAGGTGGCCTGAGAGAAAAAAAAAAAAATCCTTCTCAACTTAGAGGGCTGGCCAAATAGCTCAGCGAATTAAAGCGGGGACCAGGAGTTCGATCCCTGGGCCTGCTTCCACCCCTGGGATGCACTGAGACAGCAATTGAGACTGGGTATGGTGGTACACACCTGTAATCCCAGCTCTTGGGAGGCTGTAAACAGG
>PVKN010002277.1:0-43689 GCA_004027915.1 Capromys pilorides | reverse complement strand
CCCTGCGCTTGCCAGGTAAGCGCTTATTCTACTGAGCTAATCTCCCTGACGCAGTAGATTCTTGTGTTGACAGGCATGTTGGGATCATGCAGGGGAGATAAAGGCTAGGGCATAGGAAGCAGGTAGAGCTTCTGCAGATAGGCGGGGCCAGGAGATGGAGGCAGGGAAACGTAGGAGATGAAAGAAGAATTGAGGTACCATGCGCCACCTCCCACAGGAGCCTTGTCATCCTGTGCTGCAGATGTGCACTTAAGGGAAGAGCTTGTGGGAGGCATGGAGGGCCGTGGGCATCTATCTGGCACTAGGGTCGGGAGGCATCTATCTGGCACCGGGGTCGGGAGCCCTGGGCCCAGACAGTGCCCTGTGCTCTGTGTGGGAGTGAGACCCGTGCTGTTCGCTTCTTTCCTGCAGACATCCCTGTGCCACTCATGCCCATCCCAGGGCACCACCTGGGTTGGGCATGGCCCCTGCCTCTAAGCATTTTATAGACTTCATTATGAAAACTCAACATAATGGAACTAAGACATCTATGAAAGTTAACCTAAATAAGAATGAAAGACGTCTTACAGTGAATGTGCAACTATGAAGAAAGTGAAATTGAATGTCAAAGTGACTGACAAAGAGGGAAGGGTTGAGGCTTAGAGAGGCTGGGGGCTGTCCTGTGGTCACCCTGGGGGTAGTCAGGAGGGCTGCCATGGTCACAGGTTGTAGGTGGACACACCCAGTTCAGAAACCAGGACGATAACCTCTCCTGGCCTTGGTTCCTCTGTCCACCAGGTGGGGTTACTGCCTGGGTCCACTTGTGAGATTGAGTGCCATGGCGCATGAAGCCCTGGACTCCTCGTAAGAATGTCCCTCACCTGTCTGCTGATGCCGTTGGTTTTGCAGTGCTACCACTTGCTCTTGCCTGGACTTCCACTGAGCTACCTCCTAACCCTTCTTACTTTGTTTTCAGACCAGGTGTTGCTAAGTTGTGTAGGCTGGTCCAGCTTGCTGCGCTCCTGCCTCGGCTTGAGCAGCCGGATGAAAGGTGTGCGCTGGTCGATGCACCCACTGTGGATGGTCCTGGCTATTTCCCAGATCATGAGGGGAGAAAGGCCTGGAGGAGGCAGAGGGTCCAGAGATAGCAGGATGTCTTGTTTCTGGGCACAGGGGTGTGTAGCCAGAGAGGGAGGGATGCCTTGCTAGACATGGTTGTTGCATCTAAGCATGAGGTTCTGTTTAAATTGAGCACTTGCCGAAGAGTGTGGCTCTGTCTGTGGAAGAAGGACGCGTGTCCCAAGTGGTGCTGGGTACCAGCGTTGATGGAGGCTGTGTTCTGCTGGTCGGTTGGCAGGACCCACTCTACAGATAAGTAAAGGGAGGGACTTAGGGGCCTCCTCTCGTCACAGAAGTAATACTGTGCATTGCAAAGAACAGCTTTAAGCTGAGGACTGGTTAATGCTGCAGCACAAGTCTCCCCCCAGCCTGCGTACTTCAGTCCCTTAGCTGCCCAGGAATTAATTCCCGTTACAGTTCTTATTGCTTTTATTTTTTAGAAACAGCTGGTCCCTATGGTGCTTATCGTAAGAACCATCTCCCAGTTGACAAGCCGTGCTGCCTCTGTGCGTCCTGCTTGCTCATCCCATAGAAGCCCTAGACCACCAGGGACCAGGGCCTGACACTCTGGGAGTGGTCCCCATCGGTACCTGTTGACGCAAACCTGCCTCTGAATCCTGGTGGCCTTTCAGTGTTTCTCTTTGCTGTTGCAACACAACATGCAGCGAGGCCATCGCAGTGTGCTGTAGCATGGCATTTAGTGTGTGATGCGTGGTGTGACCGCCACCTCTCCTGGCTTGGAGCTGTCACCACCCCAGGACAGCAGGATGTCCCAGGAGGACACCCTGCCCTCCCTGCTCCCATCTCCCCACCCTCTCATCTGCTTTCTGCTTGGGTTTTCCTGGCCACCCATTTCTGACACACGGATTGTGCCGAGGGTCCTTATGCTGGCAGCTTCTTTCACTGAGCGCTATTTTTTTGAGGTTCTCCCAGGCTGTAGCAGATACTGGTGCAGGCTGAGAACCAGCAGTTTTTAGGTTTTGTGAGCTGCAGCTGGGGCAGCACCACCTTGCTGAGTACCAGTCAGGAACATGCTCCCTGGGCACCTCTAAGACTTTGCTGCTCTGGGGATATTCACAGATAGCTACAGGGCCCGTGGCGTTTGGGGTTACAGCCGTGCCTGAGCGATCAGCACCTTTATAAATGTGAAATCCATGGGCGCTGAGATTCATCTGTAGCATGATCTGTTTGTCTCTCCCTGCGCTGGTCAACCCTGGCTGCTTGGCCTGTGTGCTGCTCTGGACTGTCTGTGTGCCAGCTTTTGGCTCTTGGGGAGCAGACACTGAGGAGCACGTTGCTGCAGGGTCACGTGGCAGTTCTGTGTCCACTCTGTGAGACCATGCTGCTGGACATTTCTGCCAGTGGCAAGGGCACCTGTTTCTCTGTGTCTTTGGCAACATGTTTCTGTGTGAGGTTGTGGCCATCCCCATGGGAGTGAAGCGCTGTCACACCAAGGCATTTTTCTGTGTCCTCAGTGGCCAGAGGTGGTGAGCAGCTCTTTTGTGCTTCCCAGCTGGTCACCTAGCTTTTTTTGGAGAAATGTCCCCTTCCCCCCCTTGCCCATTTTCATATCTGGCCTCGGCACTGGGCACTGCAGAAGTCCTTACGTATTCTGGATGTTAATCCCTTCCCAGGTATGTGATTGGCAAGTATTTTCGTCCTATCATAGGTTGCTTCCATTCTTGATAATGTTCTTTTGTGCATATAAGACTATCTTAAGATGAAGTTACATATCTTTTCTGATCTTACTTGCAGTTTGGGTGGCAAATCTGAGGCCCTGGAGACTTACTTGCCTTGCGTCTCTTCACACTTGCTGTGTAGCTTTGTTAGATGCCAGCCTTAGCTGAGGGCCTTGCAGTGCTGAGAGCACACACTGCACAGCTGCATGGGCGTGTAGGCCCCGAGGCTTGGGTCCCCTCACACTTCTGCATTCTGGTCTTCATTCTTCTCTTCTTCCTTTCTCCTCCTCTCCTCTTCACTACTGAGTATTGAGTGCAGGAGGCCTTTGCCCTGAGCTACATCTCTACCCCCTTTTTTATTTTGAGACAATCTCATTAAGTTGCCATGGCTGTATGTGAACTTGGGATCCTCCTGTTTGAGCCTCTTGTATGGCTGAGATTATAGAAATGCCTAGCTCTTTTTTTTAAAAAAATCTCATTTATTTATTTGTGTTATGGCTGGCTCAGCCTGCCCTGGGGGTGGGGCTGACGCAGCATGTGGTGCTGGGGATCGAACTGCAGTCCCTGCAGTTGCCTAAACTTTCCTAGGCAGGCATTTAGACCATAGCCATCTCGCTGGCCTGGCATGCCTAGCTCTTGAATGCTTTTTTGTTTTGAGACAGGGTCTCGCAGTGTGGTCTTGACCTGGCAGTGATCCTCCTGCCCCAGCATCCCAAGTGCAGGGATTAAACGTGTGTACCAGCATGCCTGGCTCTTGAACATTGTTTTGTTTTTAAATAATGAATAGGTATTGACTTTTGTCAGATAGTTTTTTCCTCTACTGTGAAAATCATGTGGACGTTTTCTTTCCTTTTATTAATGTGCTGTAATATATAATTGATTTTATATTGAGCCACTCTTGCCTTCCTGGGGTAAATCCTTTTCTGTACTCTCTCTCTCTCTTTCTCTCTCTTCTTCCCTCCCTCCCTCTCTTCATATTTGGCACAGGGTCTTACTACAGAACTTGGACTCATAGTGATCCTCCTGTTTCAGCCTCCTCGGTCCTGAGATTACAGGTGTGTACCACCACGCCAGGTCTCAGTGGCCGCCTCAGGAAACCCAGGTGCGGAGCCAGCATGGCATGTGGTATGGGGGATCGAACCCAGATCCCTGTGCAAGTGCTGAGCTGTCTCTGAGCTGTCTCTCCAGCTCTTCCACCTATTCTTATATGTGGCTTACTAGTATTTTGTTGGAGGCTTTGGGATCTGTATTCGTAAGGACTATTAGCGTGTGGCGGATTGTGGCTTTTTTTATCTGGCTTGGTTCGTGGCAATGCCTGCCTCATACATGTGTCCAGAAGTACTCTCTTCCTTTTTATTTTTGTAGAAGATTTTGGTTTGGGGTTATCTATTTAATATTTTGGTACTGAGGATTGAGCGTGGGGCCTTTGCAATGAGCTGCCTCTCCAGCTATTTTTATCTTTTATTTTTAGGTAGGGTTTCACTAAGTGGTTAAGTTGCCCAGCCTGGGCTCAAGTTTATGATACTTCTGCCTCAGCCTCTCGAAGTGCTGGGGTGACAGGCCTGCACCACCCCATTGACTCAATCTTAATAGAACTGAGTAAGGTTGGGCCATCCTTTGGCTGTTCAGTAAGTCCCACCAGGAAAGCCCTGTGGTCTTGGGCTTTTCTTCCACACACTTTTGACGGCATCCCCGGCTCTCACTCACTGGAGACCCACTGGCATTTCCGCTCTGTGAGTGTTAGGTAATTCGCTTCTAAGAGCACTTCTATTTTTTGTAGGTGTGCAATTGTTGTGTCCTCCTACAGTTCTTTTAACTTCTGTGCGGTTGGTAGGTCCCACTTTTTCCCCCAATTTTATTATTTGCATGTTTTCTCTTAATCTAGACAAAAGTTTTTATCAGTTTGATGTATTCACTGAACCAGCTTTTGATTTGCTCTGTTGTCTTGTGTTCTCTTTTAATTTTATTCTTTCTATCTTACTGTCTTTGGGTTTTACTCCTTTTTTAATTCCTGGTAGTATGAAGTTACCTACTGGCTGTTTTTTTTTTTCCTTTCAGTTTTTTTGGTGGAACCCAGAGCCATGCCTGTGCTAGCAGAGAGCTCTGCCACTGAGCTACATTCCAGCCTTCTGTGTATTGTAATTTTGAGACAGGGTCTTGCTGGGGAGTGCTGGCTGGCATCCAGGTGCTGCTCTCCCTGCTCGGCCTCCTTCCTAAACAGGTAGGGTCACTAGCATCGGCCATCACATCCAGCCTGTTCCTTTATGTTTCAATATGAGGGATGAAACCTAGGATCTTCTCACTTAGCTACATCCCTGTCCCTTTTTAAATTTATTATTTTAAATTTTATTTTTACTAAGTTTTTCAGGATAGGCTCAAACTTGAGATCCTCCTGCTTCAGCCTCTCAGAGTGCTGGGATTACTGTTCTGTGCCAAGTTAATTTTTTTTTTATTTCTTTCTTTCTTTTTTTTTTTTTTTTTTTATTATGACTGGCTCAGCCTGCCCTGGCGGTGGGGCTGGCGCAGCATGTGGTGCTGGGAATAGAACCACAGTCCCAGCAGTTGCCTCAGCTTGCTTAAGCAGATGCTTTAGATCGCTGAGCTATCTCATCAGCCTCTGCCTAGCTAATTTTAATTGTAGGAGTTTATAGCTATGAATTCCCCGTTGGCCACTGCTCATCCTATATCCTGTAAATGTGATATATATTTTGTTTGGTTTTCACTATTTCAACTAACTTCTTTCCTTCTTTCCTTCCTTTCTTCCCTGCTTTTTTGGTTCTGGAGACAGGATCTTGTTGTTTAGGCTGGCTTTGAGCTCACTGTGCAGCCCAGACTGGTCTTGCCTCAGCCTCCTGAGTGCCGGGGTTACACGTGTGTGTACTACGTCAGGCTTCTCAACATATACTCTCTTTCCCAGTGGTTTCTTGTTTGACCTGGTGGTTTTTGAAGATTGTCTCATTCAGCTTCAATGTATTTTCCGGTTTTCCAGTCTCCCTTCTCTGGTGGACCTCCAGCTCGGTGTTTTTCCTTCCTTTGGATTATCATCCAGCCTTCCTATTTATTGTTCAAATTACTGCCACCGTGGCCAGTAGGAGCTCCCTCTTTGTGTCCCCTGTGCCTTTTCACCCTTGCTGTGGTGCCTTGGCCCCTGCGTGGTGGCCCTACAGCTCCCCCTGAAGGCCTCCTGCCTCAGCCCAAGCCAGCCCTTGCTGCCAGAAGCTAGGCTTCCTATCCTTGGAATAGCAGATCTCAAAGCCACAGTCCGGGAGCTGAGTGTGTGCGTGACTCCTGGGGTGCAGTGTGTCAGGGTCTCCGGGGAGAGCCTGGCAAAGTATGCATGCGCACACTTGTACACCCGTTGATTCTGTGCCTGGCTGTGAGCCAGTGGAATTCATCACTCCACCCCAGTTGTCTTGTCACAGAAGGGCCGGCGTCAGCCACACTGCAGGAGACCTGGAGGGCAGCATCCGTTTCCCTGCCCAGCACACCAGAATGTCCGCTGTGGGGCTGGTCTCTGTCCCCATGTCTGTCTGGGGTCTTGGCCTCTGGTCCCAGTGTCTGTCCCGGGCCCAGCCTTGCAGGCAGCGAGCCCAGCTCCTGCCTGCCTCTTCCTCCTCGGGCTTTGCGCAGTTACATGCATCAGGCTCTGGGCCTCGTGGCTCCTTCTGTCTGGTCATCGTAGCTGTCGCTGTTTTTCAGCGTGCACTCAGTGCAGTTGCCTGGGGCTTGCCGGGCACATGGCACCAGGGCAGTCCACACAGGGCAGCTCAGGCCCTGTGCTCCCTCGTGCCGCAGTTTGCAGCCAGCCCACCTGGCACCCAGCCTCACAGAGCCTCTCATCTGTTCTCCATCCGTTTGTGCCTCGTTCAGATTGTCGTATAAATAGAATCATGACACACAGGCCTTCATGTCTGGTTTTTCTCACTTAGCAAAATGTGCCTGAGAGTCATCCATGTTACGTGAATGAAGTGGCACCATGTGCGCCACCCACCAGTATTGGGGATTGAACCTCAGGTCTTCACACTTAGCTACATCCCCAGCTCTTTAGTCTTGAGACAAGATTCCAACATATTGTCTAGGCTGGGCTTGAACTTACGCTCCTCCTCTGCGGCCTCAGCCTCAGAAGTAGCTGGGATGACAGGTGTGTGCCATGCCTGGTTTTAAAAACTCTTAATGTATAAGGAATTGTTTTTCTTCAGCTTCTTACTCAAGTGCTTTTTGATGTTCTACATCAAGTATCAGGCCTGGTGATGATCCAGAGGACATGGCCCTGTTTTTCATGGAGAGGGAGCCATGTGGAGCCACTGAGTACATAGTCCATGGAAGCTGAGGAGCTGTTGCCTGAGCGCCCCAGGGCATTGGTGGTGTGCCCTGGGAGACAAGGGTGCTGTGGAGCCTGGCAGAGGAGGTGGCCAGGATGTAGGCCCCAGTAGCCTGCAGCTGAAGCGCAGTCAGGACAATTGGAACACAGATGTATGGGTGCAGATGGGGGGGCAGGCCATGCACGTGGGGCACCCCAGAGAGAGTGATGTGGGCAGTAACACAGTGGGCAAGCCCCTGTGTGCTGTCCAGGACCTTATCTTTGTCAGTTTCCTGTTGGGGCAGATAAAGGAGGAGAGGCTTATATTGGCTCACAGTGCAATCCCTGGTCAGCTGACTCCAAGGTGGGGCGGCCTGGCTGAGGGCTGTGGAAAAAGAGCCACTCACCTCATGGCAGCCAGGGACTGAGGGTCGCAGGGGGAACTGGGTGTCCTTCCAGGCCACCTCCCATTGACTGGTGACTCGCCTCCTGACACAGCTGCACACCTGAACACAGGAGAGCTGTGGGGGACGTTCTAGATCTAACCTGAACAGCCCATCTGTGGCGCTGACTTCCAAGTCCTGGTGAGACCATCAACCCCATCTCTCAGCAGCAGATCAGTCACATGATAGAGCAGACCTGGCTTGGTCTTGTCCAAACAAATTCAGCACCTTCCAGACAGAAGTGCTTATATGTTGAGCAGTGTTAAGAGGCAGGCAGGGCCAGGGGCCTCAGGTGTCTGTGCGGGGCTCCAGGGCTGACTTGGGGAGCTCCAACCTCAAGGTTTTGGCTGTACCGGAACGAGACTTAGTCTCAAGGGGACAGGGTGCAGGGAGGGGCCTGGTCATTGCCAACAACCCAAGCCTAAGGTTGACCCACAGCCCATCTCCTTCCTGCCCCACTGCAGCTGCAGCTTTGCTTCTGACCCATCCCGCCATTTACCTCCCCTGGGGTTACCCAGGTACCCTTGTGTAAGCTGGGGTTTCTGGTTTGCTTTGTTCTGAGTCATTAGCCAAAAGCAGTGTTGGGCTTTATTGTCCATGAATACACCTTAGATCTAATGTGTCCTTTTTCAAATGAAAGCCCCTCAGCCCCTCATTTCTGTCTCAGAGTACTTGGCATGGTGGAGAGGAGGTGAGAGTCGGCCCTCAGACGCAGAGGCTCTGCAGGCTCGGAGACACCAGGCATGGGCTGCGTCTGTCTGAGCAGTGCTGTGGGCATCACTGGTGCAGAGCCACACCCCCAGCACTCGTCAGCACAGCGCACTGCAGTGGCTGTAGCCCCCACCCTCACCTTGGATGCCTTCCCTGCACTCCAAGTATCCGCACAATGAGCCCTCCCATCAGGGAGTGGCCTGTTTGGAAGGAGGGGGCATACAAGAGACCTCCAATAATGAGAGCACTGAGACGTGAGAAACTCGGTCTTGGTCGCCTTCGACTCTTGACTCTTGGTGGCCACCTCCCATCAGTGTGCTCCTGGATGCAAGGCCTGACCTTGCCAGCTCTGCCTGGCTTTGCTCACTTATCTGAAGACACGGGGCAGGCAGTGGTACATCCTGGCTCATCGCATCCTGAGGGGCTTGGCAGTGCCTGGCATTAGGCAGGGCTGGAGACCTGCCAGGGATGTCCCAGGGTCACCTTACCCTGCATGCCCTCTGCCTTCTCCAAGCTGGAAGTGACTCACAGGTGATGAGCCATCTTCCCTTTGATTTAAACTGAACCTACGAGAGAGCTAGTCCTGAAGGAGGGGTCATTGGGCACCCAGGTGATCCTCATTTCCCATGTCCTCACCCTCCATTGCCTCAGATTGACCAGCATGGCAACTATCTGCACTCCCTTCCCCAGCCAAGCCCATGAGGCTCTGTAGAGTTGGGGATAGACAGCCCCCCTTGAGCCTGCTGGGCTCTGCCAGGGACAGCTGAGAGGGGACTTCACTGGTGGGTTGCCAAGGAACTGACAGAGGAGTGTCCTGTGGGAGACACAAGCAAGGTCAGAGGTGCCGAGTGAGCAGCCACATAGAGCTGTGCCTAGTGGCCATGCTGAGTGGCCACCCTGCACAGGGCCAAGGAGGAGGGAGGCCGCCAGAGGATGGCTCTGATGCCCGGAGAGAAGCGTGAAGGGTGCTGGAACTGCTATCCAGTGTGAAAAGTGGCCCTAGCATCCCTGGCGCAGCCTGTCTGGCGGTCACATGCAGGCACAGACTTAGCCCCTCCCCACTCCCTGGGCCAGTTACCCAGCATGCCCTATGCCCCTCAGCCTTACACCTCTCTGATCTTCAGAGGAGATTAGAGGAGACTGAGGAGCCTTTGGTGGGCCAGGCCAGTGTTGGCCACCTGGGAGTGGTCAGGGCCATCTGCTCCGCCTGTGTCCCGTGTTGTGTGTCACTTGCAGGTCTGTCTCTTGGCCATCCTGTGCATGGGCAGGGGTGGCCTCTTGTAGGAAGGCATGTAGTGAAGTTGGGGGCCACTTAGCCTGGCCCTGTGGCTGTTGATTGCTTTTGGCCATCCTGGGCTGCCTCCCCACAGGCATAGGTCCAGGCCACTTGCTTGGCATTGCCCACGTGCAAGCTTGTGCATCACAGGCGGCTTCCTCTAGCTTTGGCGTGGAATGGGGAGTGGATCCAACTTGAGGGTTCCTGAAGTAGACGCTGACCGAAGCCTGAGTGCCGCTGCTCGCGGCAGGCCCCTGGTGGGCCGTGCGCCCTTCCACCTCTGCCATGGGATCTGCTTGCTGCCGCCGCGGGATATGTTCGGGGCACCACGCCTGCTCTCTCTTCAAGTGCCTGCCTAGGAGGCAGGTTCCTGTTTCATTGTTGCAGGGGAAGCTGTGGGACAAGCAGGAAAAATCCCCACTCAGGTCCTGCAGTCTGTGGAGCCAGCTTGTCTGCTCCCTCTGTGCCTGCTCTGTGACCGCTCCGCTCTTCCCAGTGGCTGCAGAGCTGAGCACTTGGCAGTGGAGGTCACAGTTCAGAGAAGGAAGGACCAACCCCTTTCCTTCGTGTCCTGGAGGCCCAGGAGGGAGGTGTTGAGCTCCTGCAGCGCCCCTCCGGCAAGACGTGGCCACCCTGCGTGCACCTGCTGCCCTTTTTCCATTGATTGCCTCTTCTCCCAGGGCTGAGAGGTGCCCGCTGCGTGGTCAGTGGCAGAGGTGCTCAGATCAGATCAGACCCCAAAGCCCGATTTTCAGCCCCTATTGGAGTGTTATTCTTGATTCTTTTAAAAGGGTTTTTGTTTGTTTGTGTTTTTTTGTTTTGTTTTTGTGCGTAGGATCTCACTATGAAGCCCAGACTCATAGTGATCCGATTTCTGCCTCCCTAGGGCTGGGATTACAGGCATGTGGCAGCTTGAGGCTTTCAAAAAGTTTTTCTTCTATGTAGAAAGGTGCTGAGTGTAGGTTGCAAGAACTTGCATTCCCAACTCTGGCCCATTTTAGGGAGCGACAATGACAAGCAACTGTCTGTGCTTCCAAAGTGTGTGCGCACATGTGCACGCATCGCCACCTCTGGCCCGCCTGGGCCACAGCCCTGTCTCTTTCTCTTTAATGCCTGCCTGGCGTCCCCATGGTCCATCAGCCTTTGGCTCCCTGCCTCTTCCTGTTTCACATGGCACTAAAGAACTGAGGGACGCCTGAGTCACAGCCGAGTCTCTTGCCGTGCAGAAGTGCCTCTGGCTGGTTTGGGCGGATCTCGCCTGGCTGTGGGCTTTCAGGTGTGGTGGTGTTTGTTTCCTAAACCTCTTTGCCTTGCCCACCCCCACCCCTACCCCTATCCCGCCCCTACCACCTCCTCCCTGGACAGTCAGCTCTTGCCTCTTTCTGAAGCATTGGTGGCCTTGTTCCAGTTCACACTGGGCAGACAGAAGCTGGGAGCCTGAGAGCTGGTACAGAAAAACTTGGTTCAGAGGAGGGACAGGCCCTGAGGACATGGTCTGTGAATACCCGGCGGGCGTGCTTGGCTTCTGTTGGCCCTGTGTGGCTTCTGTAAACCTCAGCAGCTGGGTGGCGGGAACAGCAACTTGCTGCTGGGCTGGTGCCAGCGCTGCATAAACCTGTGGCAGAGCAGGGAGCAGGGCGTGTGCCTGGTGCTTAAGAGGACCCCCAGGTTCCGGGCAGGGGCCTCGCTTGTTGCCTGCCTGCACCAGACAGGATACGAATGGCACCATACTACCGTACGGCTGTGGGCAAGCTGAGGGTGGGGCCAAGCAAATACTTTCCTTGTGCAGGCGCAGGCGGGCCTTGCTGTGCACTTCAAGCAGGGCTTGGACTCACCCGCACTGCACCCTCTACCCTGCCTCCCAGTGCTGGGCTTCCAGGTGTGCACCACTGTGCTTATCTTCACCTCCTCTTTTTAAATTTTCAACTATACACAGAAGTAGGGAGCATGGCAGAGCAAGCCAGCAGGTCTGTCACACCCAGCCCTGACAGTTGCTGGCTCAGGGCAGCATTTTTTAGTCTCTTCCTCCAGGATTTTTTGGACACAAATCCCAAACATCATGTCTTATCATCTGCGGGTATTTCTGAATGTTCGTAAGAGATAAGGCTTCTAGAAAATCCTGACCACAAAATCGTCATTCCTAGAAACAAACAAGTGAATAATTCTTTGCTGTGGCCTTATCTGGTCCTGGCAGAGTGTGTGTGTGTGTGTGTGTGTGTTCATTTTGGTTCTGAGATGAGCCCAGGCCTTTACACACTCCAAGACCACATCCTACCACTTGAGCTGTACCCAGCCCATGTTTGTTTCATTTTGTTTTATAAAACGAAGTTTCACCATGTAGATCACGCTGGTTTTCGACTCACTGTGTAGCTCAGGCTGCCTCCATCTCCCAAAGGCTGGGATTACAGGCATGGTTACCACATGAGGCAGTTTCTTGAAATATTTGGTTTGGGTCAGGATTTGGTAAGTCAGTGTGTTGTGTAAGCCTCTACATTAGCGTGTATGCCACACGCAGTGAGTGCTTTCACCCCAGGAATCATATGTGTACATACCCCATCTTAATCTTAAACTCTTAGCCCCACCAGACACATTGTTTCGAGACACTGTGCTGTGTCCTGTGGGCAGGTGGCTGACAGCGACCCTGAGGTCTCTTCCCTGGGGTCTCTTGCACACTGGCCCTTAGACGCTTGTGTTTGGCTAGATCTTGAGCCTTCTGCGAACCTCTTGCAGGGTGTGTGTGCACAGGTGGAGCTGCCCGGAGCCCTCAGGGGCTGTGCGCTCACAGGGCCAGCGTTCCCCTGGAAAGATGCCGTCTCAGAGGTGGTGGCAGCAGCAGACCTAGGGCATAATCAGCCAGCCATAAGCTGCTGGCTTTGCCCAATGGCCCCGCCTTGGGGCCCCTGAGATGCTTCCTAGGAGAGGTGTGTGCAGGGGGCCTGGCCTCCAGGCCTGCAGCTGGGTTGCATGCTGGGGTTTTTCCAAAACCGGCACCAGTCTGTCCAGTTTGGCTGCATCCTGGCCCAGCCAGGGTGGAGAAACGCTGGCTCGCAGCCTAAAGCCGGGGAGTGGGTGGCTGACCTGGCCTGAGAAGAGAATGGTGAATGCAGCAGGTGCTACTACTGCTTGGAGTGGTCAGGGCTGGCACCAGAGCACCTGCGTGTGTTGGCCACTCCACAGGGGCTGCACTCCAGAGAGGGCCCTATGCCCTACTGGGCTTCCTGAGCCAGGGGCCTTCTAGGCCAGAAAGAGTCTCTTTGGCGTTTGTCAGCTTGTGGAGACCATGCCCAGATCCCCAGGCAGCTGACTGGGTGTGCCTGGCCTGGTCTGGTCTAAGCCTTTGCTGCTGGGTCCAGCTCTACTCTCTCCAGGGAGCCGTAGAGTGTGGGACCCCTCTGTAAGCATGAAGGCCTCCCGGCCTCCCCACGCCAGGACCTGCCCTGCCTGGTCTCTGCAGTTCCCACATCCCCATCCATGCAGGGCGTGCTGGGAAGCACTGTGCATAGTAAAGGTGGTAGCTGTGGGTCCATCCTGCCTGTCCCTTGGGTTGTGCCCCCTTGGTCAATACTACAGGCACTGTGGCCTGGTGCATGCTGGGGTTGAGTGGGGAGCAGTGAGCAGCCTCGGGGTCAGCACGGTGCCAGCCCTGCCATGAACATGGTCCTGCCGGCCTGCTAGTGGTGTGCACAGTCCCTTAAGTCCTTCTCTGATGCTGTTTTCATTGGCGTCATTAGTTTATGATTGATAATGCCCAGTGAGTCAGCATTTAAGGTCTTGTTTCTCTGTTTGAATCAGGAGCTGAGCAAGATCCCTGTGCTATGATCTTAGATTTCTCTGTTTTATTATTATTATGGCTGGCTCAGCCTGCCCTGGGGGTGGGGCTGGCGCAGCATGTGGTGCTGGGGATCGAACCACGGTCCCTGCAGTTGCCTAAGCTTTCCTAAGCAGGTGCTTTAGACGACTGAGCCATCTCACTGGCCCTGATCTTACGAGGGCCACGTACCTATTACTCCCTGACCCATGGCCCCACTTTCCTGGAACTGCCCTTAGGTCACCTCCCTGCCTGCTGCATGTTTACCTGGCTGTACTTGGTCTCTGAGGGAAGTCGGGACATGTGCTGAGTCCCCACCCATACCCTGAGCTCAGCAGCTGTCCTCATCCTCAACTGTGTCCCTGTGGCAGGCCAGGGGGTGCAGCTGACAAGACAGAATGCACATGATGCTGTGCTTCCAGGTTGCCCCGGAATGGCCCTCCAGGAGTGGGCCTGGCTCCTTCCCAGGACCAGCCGCGCAGGATGTGCAGGGTCCTGGGCGAGGACTTCCAGACTGTGGACCATTCACCCCAAAGACAGGAGTGCTTCTGCTGGTCACCCTAGAATGACTCCCCTTCTGCGCCAGCCTGTTGCAGCCTCCTGGGAGCCCCTTGTGACGGCTTCTGCTTTCTGTCCTGGGGTTTCAGTTCACGTGGACTATGTAGAGCACATACCTCCTGGGACAAGAGTCTTGGTCAGGGCTGAGGAGTGGAGAGGAAGGAAAGAGTGGGCTTTTCCTCGGGGTCTCTGATGTCACAGGCCGCTGCCCTTAGCCGGTGTGTGAGGTTGGGTGCAGGGACAAGTAGGTGGTTGCGAGGCTTCCTGCTGCCTCCAGCCTCACGCCACTGTGAGTAGCACGGGCACAGCCAGAAGCCTTTTCCTTAGGACTTGTGTTTTGGGTAAGAAAGCCCTCCTCGGCCAATCCTCTGAACCCAGAGAGACCATGGACACCTGGGCTGAGGGAGAGATTGTCCAGTATGATACAGACCCCCATCTTGGTCCCACCCTGGGTTCAATCAGAAGCCATGCTGTTGGGCATTGCTTTGAGAGGCCCACCCGCCTGTCTGCTCTCCAGGGACTCCCTGTCCTGATGCAGCCCACGGCACCATCCCCTGGGACGCGCCGGTGCCTGCTAAGCTTTGCCTCGCATGCAGCCATCTCCAGAGTTCACCGAGCGACATGTCTGCAGTGCCACCCACCCACCTGCCACTGGCAGTCAGCCCCACCTGTTCCTTCTCTGAGTCCCAGCAGGACTGGAAGTGCCCTGGCAGGAGCTTAGCCCCCAAGGAAGGGTACGCGCAAAGGCCACAGGTGGCAGGCCGAGTTGCTCTGTCCCTGCCTCCTCCTGCGCTGTGCATGGGGCCTGTGAGCTCCTGGGGTTCCTGGTATAGTGTTCTTCCCATACCTCTGCTCCTGGCCTCCTGTCTCCCAGCATATCGTGCCAGGGTAGACTGAACTATATTCGTATACGATAAAGTGTAAGTTTAAAAAAAAAACTTTTTATGTGGTCCTGAAGGTGAACCCAGGATCTCACCCATGCCAGGCAAATGCGCTGCCCCATCTCTCACCCTTGAAAGTGGCACAAAACCTGTGGTCTTTTATGTGTGTGGTATAGTATAGCTGTCAGTTTTTGATTCCAGGATGTTTCCATCATCCACTGTCCCCAGGAACAGCCCCTTCCTGTGTCTCTGCTCCAGCCTTCAGCACCCTGAATCCACTGTCTGCCTCTGTGGACACTGCCCATGAGCAGGGCCATGTGGCCTATGTCCTTTGGTGCCTGGCTTCCTGACACTGTGTCCTAGAGCCAGCCACTGTGCTGTGTCAGGGCCTCAGCCCCCTTAGGCTGAAGTCGTACTCCTTCCGGTGGTGAATGGACTGCAGTGTGTTCCTCCTGCCTTCTGCCCTGGCCCCGGGGTGTTTCCACTCTGTGACTGCTGTGAGTAATCCTGCTGTGGACGCAGCTTCCGAGCGTCTCCGAGCACCTCTGATGTCCTCTTGACCTGGGCTGTGTGTTGACTTCCTGTGTGGCACTGTAGGACTGCTGGACAGCTGTCCCAAGCAGCTGCCCCATGCTGCCATCCCCAGCAGCAGGTGAGGCTTCCAGGTCCTTGCACAGGAGTGTGTGTCTTAGTTACTTTTCTTGTGGCTGAGACAAAGTATCCAAAGCCCAAAGTTAAAGGAGAAATGATTCCCCAGCATGTGGCATGGGCCCCGGGGTCACTGAGACAGTGATTGAGACCGGGCGTGGTGGCACGCACCTGTAATCCCAGCACTTGGGAGGCTGAGAAAAGGAGAATCACTATGAATCCAATCTGTGTAGTGAGAACCTGTAGACTCTGTCCTAAATGCGGGGGGGGGGGGGGGGGGTGTACATACATAAAGGAAAAATGGTTGATTCAGCTCCGTTTGTAGAGGTTCTAGTTCATAGTGACTCCAAGACAGTGGCATGGCAGGGGGTCATCACAGAGCAGGCAGGCAGAAGGCAGCAAGCAAGCCACAGCCTTCGCTGTGTCCCTTATGTTCCATCCCCTGCCCTGAGGGGAGCAGCACTCACACCCAGAACTGTGCTGACTGATCGGGGGCTATCGCGCACCCTCAGTCCAGCATCACACTGTAGACCCAGCCGCCTCTGGAAAGGCCTGCCTGTGACATGAAGCTTTGGGAGAGCATCTAGTCCGCTGCCACCCCCACCCCCACCCCCACCCCGTGTGTGTGTGTGTGTGTGTGTGTGTGTGTGTGTGTGTGTATGTGCAGATTTTAGCCATCCTAACAGTTACAAACTGAGTTTCTGTGTGCATTAATATGGTGATGTTACTAAGCCTTGCGTGCCTCCTGGCCATTTGGACACCTTTGGGGAAATCCCTGCTGAAGTCCTTCATTGTGTTGTCTTTGTGCTGTTGAGTTGTAAAAATATGTTTCTGTACATAATATTATGAGATCAATAATTTACAAATATGTCCCCCCCCCCCCTTGTTTTTCTTTGTACTGGGAATCAAACTCAGGACCTTAAGCTTGCCAGGCAGGCACTATGCCACTGAGCTATGTCCCTACCGTGTTCTCCCATCTGTTGGTTGTCTTTTTACCCTTATCAAGACCTTGATAAGTTTTTATACAAAATTTATCTCTTTCTCTTGTTCCATGAGTTGAACTTAGGACCTCATGCTGGCCAGGCAGCGCTGTGCCTCTGAGCTAGATCCCAAAATTTATCATTCTGATGCAGTTCAATTCATGTAGTTTTTCTGCCTCCTGTGCCTTTGGTGTTTCATAGAAGAAAGTTGGCCCGACCCCAGGAGATCAGCCTGTGGTTTGCTTTGGTGAGTTTCGCACCTTTGGCTCTCCCTCATCTTAGGTCTCTGGTCTACTTTGAGTCATTTGCTGCATGTGGTGTGAGGTGGTGATCTCTTTGCCATCTTTTGCTTGTGACTGTCCAGTCACCCCAGCAGCATCTCTTGAAGAGACCTCTGTCCTCCGATTCTCTTGGCACCCTGGCCAAACACAAGTCGTCCATAATGTGGGCGGACCTGGCCTCTGGGAGCCCACAGCTCATGCTGTCTGAGCGGACACAGATTGGCACTCTGTGTTGCTCCCCAGGGCTACGTGTCCCAGAGCCGCAGTGTCCCCCTTTGTCCATGGTGCGGATGGCTGAAGGGGAAAGCAGGTGCCAGGCCAGTGACAGCGACGCTGTCAGTTTTGGCTTCCCTGGGGAGCTGCTTTGCCTAGTCGGCTACAGATGATAGTTCATTTATTTTGTTTATTTATTTATTTGTTTGCTTGTTGTGTTTGTTTGTTTCTTTATTTATTCATTTTGTGGCTGGCTCAGCCTGCCCTGGTGGTGGCGCTGGCGCAGCATGTGGTGCCGGGGATCGAACTGCAGTCCCCGCAGTTGCCTGAGCCTTCCTACGCAGGCGCTTTAGACCACTGAACCATCTCACCGGTCCTAGTTCATTTATTTTGAATGAGAGAAGGAAAAGAAGGCCCAGGAAAGAGAGCCGGGGCAGTTGAGGGGCACACAGTGGGCAGTCCCTGCTGTCCCACTGTGCTGACGTAGACTCCCGTGTTTCCCTTGCTCCAGGAGGAGCCGAGGAAGGTTTGCTTCACCTATGACCTGTTCCTGAACCTGGAGGGCAACCCACCTGTGAACCACTTGCGCTGTGAGAAGCTCACCTTCAACAACCCTACCATGGAGTTCCGCTACAAGCTGCTCATGGCTGGCGGGGTGAGTGCGCCTGTGGGTCCCCCACCCCACTCCTGCTCCCTGGCCTTCACTGGTGGGTCGGCCACCAGTGCCTAGTGCTGCTTGTTGCACCTTTTCCCTAGCATCCATGGGTGATTGACATCATCCACACGTGACTGTGCTGTCCGTGCACCCCGGCCAGGGCAGGGCTACTGCTGGTTCTGTTCACTGAGGAGTCCTGGTGGCGGGCGCATACTACCTGCCACATCTGTCCTCAAGAGCCACACAGTGGGAGCCCATGCAGTGCCCTGAGAGGTGCTGTGGGCATGGTGCCCATGAGTGGGCATGGCATGGAGGATGCGGTGCAGGCTGAGGTCGCCCAGCATGCCAGGGGCACATGCAGTGCGCAGTGCTGTGGGAGGTGGATGGAGTGGGGTCTGTTCATGCTGGGCAGGGGGTGTGGTGTCTGGAGCGTGCTATGGGGAGTGTGCACATGGCTGGAACGTGTGGAGTTTGTGTGCTGTGTGATGTGTGTGATAAAGGGCTTGTGTGGACTACACATTTCTATTGCAGACATGAGGCATATGTGAGGGGTGTTATGTTTATAGCGTGTGTGTGAGGTGTACAGAGTGTGAGGCATGTGGTATGTGTGTATCGTATCAAATGTGTGGTGTATACACGTGCTGTGTGATGTGTGTGGCACATGGAAGCACTGGGGTGTATGTGAAGTGCATGTGTGATACAGACTTGAGGTGTGTGCGCATGAGGGCCGTTGTGCGCTGCTTCGGGCTGGATTGCTGCGCCTTCCTGTCAGTCACACTGCTGGGTCCTGAGAGAGCTAGCACCTCCCTGGAAACTGTCTGCAAGTCCTGCATGTCCTACCAGAGGTGCCACCTGTGGCTCGGGTTCTGCCACTGGAGCAGAAGCCCTGTTCCCACCTTCTGGCTGCAGCCCCCATGTGCCATAGCATTCATAAGGTGTTCATAGGTGTCCCCAGTGTCACACTTTTGTGGGAGCCACTGGCATTCCCGGGCGTCTCCCCTGCTCCTGGGTGGAGGAAGCGAGGCCTCCAAGGGCATCATCTAAACATGTAAAACTGGGTGGAGAGGCTGGACAGGTCAGCGTGCAGGGCCTGGCCAGAGGTGTCTGCTGGGCTCGGTGCCTTGGACACAGCTGCCAGACGCTGGCTGGCTGTCAGCAGCTCCCCAGCCATCGTGGGCTGACAGCAGAACAGCACACTCCAGCCAAGGACGGGCCTGGTCCCTGGACACGGCTCTGAGGCGGCTCCCAGTGCTGGGTGCCCAGGGACAGCACCGTCTGCCCCGCCACACGGTCCACGGCCCCAGCCCTGCCATCTGGCTGCTGTGCTGCAGGAGCCCAAGCAAGGAGCCGAGCAGTAAGTCCCAGAGAGCTGTGATCTGTCCCCTGCGCTGGCTGGCTGGCTAGAGTTCTGCAGCTCAGACAAGAGCAGGTTTCCTGCTGTCCTAGCCAGACAGAACCAGCCTAACAGCCCCACAGCTCCACAGCTGTTTCTTGTCCTTTGCCTGGGGCCGAGGGCCTTGTGGCAGCACCTGCAGGGAGTGGGAGACCTGACGGCTCTTCCTTTCCCCCTTGCTCTGAGCATCCTGTTACGGATGGACACAGGTCCTGAAGGGCTATGCAGGTCAGGGACTTGATGTGTAGGATGAGGTCATGTGAGGAGGAACAGGCTGAGAGCGCAGAGGGTGTGGCCAACCCTGGGGCCAGAGGACCTCATGTGGCTGAGCTCCTTGTCATTCTCAGGGCTGTGGCAGGCGTGGCCTCCATGGATGCCTCAGAGTCTCAGCATTGTGGGCAGACAGGCTCTGTCGGCTGCCTGCAGCCAGGACAGCCCCAGGCTTGTTGTCCTGTGACTGTGACCCTGTGGTGTCAGTGGCCTCAGATGAAAGGGTTGGCTGCTGTTTCCAAGTTGGAGTCTTTTCTTAGTGCCTTTATTTTTTTGTCCTGTCTCTGGGAAGGTGTCTGAACAGCTGCCCTGTGCCATGTTGCTCACAGTGTGAGCGTCTGGAGGTCTCCCTGAGCACTCTCTCCCTACCCAGGCACCTGCTGTGGCTGGGCAGGTGTTTCCTAGAAAGACCCAGCCCTTGCTCGTCCATTGCCTTCCAACAGAGCAGGAGCAGGCCTTGCCCCTCCAAGGCGCGTAGGCAGGGGCGCCCATGGGCAGCTCCCATCGTAGCTGCTAGTCTTCTGTTCTGGTTGAGGTCCTGTCTTGACCTCAGCCTTATGTTCGCACTGTGTTCAGGTCAGCTTCAGCTGCCTACAACCGGAGGGAGGGTGGCTGTGCCCGGCACCGCGGAACTTACCAAAGCCACCATTCCTGCAGGCCTCAGAAGCTGCTTGCTGTGCCCTGTGGCCACCCTTCAGGGTCCAGCCGGCTTCTGCTTTTTCCCAGCACTGCCCCAGATCTCTGAGCCTCCCATGGAGCTCAGCCTATGGTCTTGGCTACCTTCTTAAGCTTTCCTGCCTGCACATTGTTCAAGATTTCTTGGCCTAGTGCTGTCTCTGAAAGGCCTGACCAGTCCTGGAGGCCACCTGGCCCTTGGGGCTCCGCCATCCTGGGAGCCTGGGCTCCTCCTCGTGCTCCTTGCTCAGCACCTGCTCCCCCAAAGGGAAAATACTTGTTGTTCCTTTGGGAAGGTGGATCTCAGGCTCCCCTTCTCCCTACTTCAAGAAGCAAGCTCCACAGCCTTGGGCTGCCGCTGCCTCTTGCCCATTGATAACATCTGTCTCTTCTTTATCACTAGGTCATGGTAATGCCCGAAGGAGCAGAAACGGTGTCCAGGCCCAGTCCCGACTACCCCATGTTACCCACAATTCCACTCTCTGCCTTCTCTGACCCCAAGAAGACCAAACCGTCCCACGGCTCCAAGGTTAGTGAGGTGGAAGGCCCAGCCTCCAGGCGGGTGCACAGGGCCCAGTGCAATCCCAGCCGGCACCCCTCTGCCGAGCCGGCCCTGCCACCTGGCCCTGCTCCCGTGGCATCTTGCTTCTTGAGCCCTGTCCACCCCGCCTTACTGTTCCTCTCACTTCTCCAGGATCGCAGCATAGGGCATGTGATTGAGGGCTCCTCGCCTGTTCTTTTGAGGCTGGGCCCACCTGAGCCTCCCTTCCTGCCGAGCCCTTGCTGGCCTTGTTCTTGCTGGCCTTGTCAGCCCCAGGCTGACAACACTTTCTCTGTGGCTGCAGCTGCCCCTCCCCCTTCGGTCTCCTGCCCTGCCGTTGCTGGCTTTGCCCTGGCAGCAGCTTGCCACAGCCTGAAGGCATGGCACGTGGCCCAGGAGGTGGAGCACACTTCACCAGCTGGTGAAGGTGCCCCTTACAGTCGTCTCCGCCTTGTCGTGCAGGTGGCACTCCACCTCCCTGCACTTCTCTTGCTGACCCTCCCAGGGTAGCTGCATGACTAGAGACTCTGAGGACAACGCTGCGTCCTTCAGCCAGATCCCGGCCCTCCGTGGCCACACACTTGGCTCAGTGCTTGAGGCTCTTAGGCGGTTGCTGGCCGCCATGCAGCTGACCCCATCTGTCTTCTCATCTCTGCATTCTTCTTGCTCACTTTCTGTGGGGTGTCGTGAGCCAGGGCAACTGGGCCACCTTAATCTTCTGGTGAGCTGTGTTGAAGGCTCCTAAGGCCCAGAGTCATTCTGGCTCTTTCTGGAAGGCCACAGGTCTTGCAGGACCTCAGGGGCCTCAGTGTCTTGGAGTGACTGCGGCCCTGGGAGGTCTCATGGTGCAAAGGACAAGCCAGTCCTTGCCAGGGATCTCGGCATCTTCTCTTCAGCCACGCACAGTTCTGTGGGGGCCCACGTAAGACAGAAAGAAAGAGAGCTGCTGCTACTTCTGGCCAGGGCCACAGGTCTGAAGCTCTGTGAGGAGGCGCTGTCCCCGGTGGCAAGGCCCTAGCCACAGGCCGATGCTCCAGAGGCTGCCTGTCTTCCCAGTGCTCCCATCCAGGAGCCACAGCCCGATGGTGTCTTCTAGGTCCAGAGGCTGTAGGTGGCACCTCCAACCCTGCTGTGCCTCTGAGGGACCCTCTTCAGGGTCACGAGGTGTGGCATAGGAGGTGGCTGCAAGGGAACCCCGCCAAGGTGCTTCTCTAGGAGTGGCTTTCCAGAAAGCCCCAGCCTCACCACCACAGGTACCTGTGTGCACTGTGGACCCCTCTGTGCCATCTCATGGGCCAAGCCAGTGAGCCCCATCCCTCTTTTTTGGGCCTGGCTTTCCCCTCCGTGTTGGTCCTTTTGTTCCAGCCTAGGGAACCCAAGTGGTTGTCCATGCTTGGCAGAGTGTCCCATACAGTCTGCAGGCCGGGCAGCCAAGGCGGAGTCCAGCTTGTGCTGTATTCATGGGCCTGTGTCTGGGGGGGTCTGCTGACCTGAGGTAGCGGCAGGGAAGAGTGAACCCCCAGGTGCCAAGGGACAGCCCCGATGGCCCTGCTTGGACAACTTGGCCTTGGGCATGCTCCCCTAAGGCTGCCGGGGGCCTCCCTGTTGCCCTGTCAGCATCAGATATCCAAAACATGTTGGCTTTTCCTGTAGCTTGGTTCCTGCCATTTTGTAGCTATGGGTGACTTTGAGGACAGGACTCATGACCTTACTTGCATCTTCCACAAGAAGCTCAGAGCCAGAGGTGCCTGCACATGCCCCTGCGAAGGCACCCAGAGCTGCTGTCGGGCGACTGGATTGCTCTTGGGGCTTTTTCCCGTTCTGTCCCTCATGGCTGTGACATGGGAGTCACACATGGCCTCCTCCTTTGCTCCTTGCCTCCCTCACAACTCACAGGGATTAGAGCTACCTTTTAGGTAGACCCCCAGGGTCACCTTCAGGCCCGAGTGTGGCCCAGCCAGCTGTAGTGTCTTAGAACATACACTGTTGTGCGCACAGCTCCAGGGAATTCATCTCTAATGTTTGACTGTGCCAGGGACCATGAGTTTCCAAGCTGCTGGCAAACTACACAGATGAGAGGTGTGGAGGTGGCTGCATGGGTCCTTCGGGTGTCTCTGAAAGCAGACACCCCAGGTCCTTCCTGCTGCCGGCGTTGATCAGCCATCTGTTCACTTGGTGTGTCGCCTCTGTCCACTGTGACGCTCCTAGCTGGCTCACAGAAGCTTGCCCAGTACCTTCAGAGCTCTGAGGCTGCTGGGCAACTGTGACAGCCCCATACAGTCTTTCAGGGCATGCAGGGTGACACTAGGAAAACAGGGCTCCTGTCTCAGAGAGCACTGGCTGTGTGTTGAGAGCGGCTGAGGGGACAGAGGTAGGGCCAAGCTAACTGGTGCCCCCCACCACTTGCGTTTGCCACGCCATGTCCTCAGCCCTAGAGGTAGGTGTTCTCTAGCTCCTTGGGTGGAGGAGCCAGCGTCACAGGCCTCGATGATATGCCACGTCCAGTCTCAGACCTCTGCATGATGGGGAACAGCCTAGGCCGGGCTCCGTTCTCAAGGCCTAGCAGCTGTGTGCTCTGTGCAGCCCTGCACCCCAGCAGGCACTCAGGAGACACTGGCTGCCTGGACCTGGTGAACCACAGGGTAGCGGGAATGGGGGAACCTGCAGAAGAGCAAAGGGGGCTAGGGAAGAGACCCCTAGGGCCAGGCGGGCCTCCCAGGTCCCGGGCTGTGGGCACGGTGGTTGGTGGCCACAGAGCCCTTGCATCTGATTCACTGTGCTCTCAAATCTCTCAGGATCATAGCCTGCAGCTGCCGGAGCCTGCTGAGCCCCTATGATGTGGAGGCTGAGGCCAGTCAGTGCTCTCACCTCTGCCTTCCCTTCTCGCTTCCACATGGTTTTCTCTAGCTGAGTCTCTTTCAGATGGCTCTCCTTGGTTGAGGCCAGAGGGTGGCAGAGCTGGGCAGTTCACGCTGCCTGCTGACAGTGTCTCCCCCGGCCCCCTGCTCTTGGCATCTGTTGCAGGACGCCAATAAGGAGAGCAGCAAGGCCTCTAAGCCACACAAGGTGACCAAGGAGCACCGCGAGCGGCCCCGCAAAGACTCAGAGAGCAAGAGCTCCTCCAAGGAGCTAGAGCGTGAGCAGGCCAAGAGCTCCAAGGACGCCGTGCGCAAGCTGGGCGAGGGCCGGCTGCCCAAGGAGGAGAAGGCCCCACCACCCAAGGCTGCGTTCAAGGAGCCCAAGATGGCCCTGAAGGAGACCAAGCTGGAGGGCATGTCCCCCAAGGGGGCTCCTCAGCCTTCGGCCCTGCCCAAGGCTTCCAGCAAGCGGCCAGCTGCCGCGGACTCGCCAAAGCCCAGCGCCAAAAAGCAGAAGAAGAGTAGCTCAAAGGCGTGCCGGAGTGCTCCGGGCACTTCACCCCGCACTTCGTCTTCCTCCTTTCCGGACAAGAAGCCGGCCAAAGACAAAAGTGGCCCTCGAGTGGAGAAGGTGAAGGCCGAGAGTGAGTCCAGGGAGGCCCGGAAGGCCCTGGAAGTGGAGGGCTCCAACTCAGAGGACGAGGCCTCCTTCAAGTCTGAGGTGAGAGCACTGTCCACCCTGCTCATCCCTGACTGGTAGGCAGGGCGGGAGTGGGACAGAGTCAGGTACAGGATAAAGCCCAGGGCCTAGGTCTGGTTGGTGGCAGTGTCCACTGCCACTGGGAAGATTATACTTCTCTGAGCCTCCATTTCACCTTCTGTCAGAGTGATTAGGCCTGTTACTCTAATCAGTGACCCTACCGTGGACCATAGTTAGTGGACATGGTGGCTTCTACCAGTGGCTCTGGCAGGGCTTCCTGGGTGCCTGCATTGGTCCAGAGCTCTGGTCCTGTGCTGCCCGCTCCCTGCATGGGCTCGGCCTAGGCAGCAGCACTGGGGCCAGACGGGTAAGGGTGTCACAGTAGTGCCCTTCCCGGCTGCTGCACAGCCGGCCCCATAGGACGTTCACACCCACTGTTGGCTGGTGTCCCTGCAGGCCTGTGTCCTGCTGTGCCCATTCAGGTGTTTGATGGTGACGACTGGGCCACTTCCACTTCCTCCCAGGTGGTTTGGCAACACTGTCACCCTCTCCCACTCACCTATAGCAGCGTGTCCACAGCTCTCAGGAGACTGGTGAGGGGCGACTTGATCCTCATTGCTACTACTGGGCCCTCAGCTTTAGAGCTGGACTCCTTTGAGGCTTCTGATGGTGGCACTGGCTCCGAGAGAAACAGTGCTCTAATGAAAGAACACACAGGCTAGCCCGTGGCCTCCCTGTCGCTCTTGGGACAGGACTTTGCTGTCAGTGCCACCTTGCGCCCCTCTACTTGAAAGTGGTTCCCAGAGATGGAGGTCCAGGTTTTGTGGTTTCCCGAGCTGCTGGCTGTGCTGCTTTCCTGAGGATGGAGTCCATGGAGGTGGCAACACCTGCCTGAGGTGACTGTTTGCCTGTAGGTTTCAGCACATCCTCTGGGTACACATACAGGGCAGACGAGGTCTAGTCCAGGGACCTTGGCATCGTGTCTGCCAGCACTCCTTGGCCCTATCTCTGGCAGCTGCCTGCCCAGGTCTTGGCCTGCCCCAGGGTCTTGGCCTGGACCATTTGTCTGTGGGCTCTGGTCTTGTGTCCGGGCATTGCTAGGCAAGGATTCTGCACCTACAGCCAGCACGTGGCATGTTGGCAAGTGGTGAAGGCCGGTGCCACTTAGGCCCTGACCTGCCAGCTTGACTTTTAGTTCTGTGCCGGCACCTGGAACACAGCTGTATTTTGTGGGTGCTTCCTCCTGCCTAGGACACTGTGAATCTGAATGGGGCTGAACTCTACCCCTGTGGCCCCATGGGTGCTATGTTTCCAAGAGGCATTGTTCCTGGAAGCCTGGGCTCTCTCTCAGGCCACCCTATATCCCAGTTGTCTTTCCAGTGGTCTGAGCCCCAGGCCAGCAACAGCAAGGCTAGACAGTTTCTTGGTTTTCCCGCCATGGGGCCTCAGCTGGGCATAGACCACTGGTGCTGAGGATGCCAAGGATGCCGTACAGTTTTCTGGCCCTTGCCTGAGGCCACCCTGCTGCAAAGGAGAGAGTTCTGCAGACCTGACTTCACCACTCCTCACTGGCTAGTGTTCAGCCCATGCACAGAGTGGCTCCGGCAGCATCCCATCCACATCTTGGGCCCCAGGGCCTCCAGCGGTTGCTTGTGGGCCTCCTTGGCCCTTGGGGTTCCTGAGCTAGCAGGGCCCATCTGCTCACAGGCCAGTCATGGGCGAGGAGTGCTTGCTCCCGTGGGGCAGGTCTGCTGCCCTGGGCCTTTCTGGCTGCAGCCACCTCCTGGATCTGCTCCTTCCTTCCCCTAGGATGTGCGCAGGGGGCGGGGCAAGTGGGGCTGCAGGCTCGTGTGCTGGTTGTCCTCTGCCGAGGCCAGCATCTTTGCCCAATACAACCTGCAGCCGACTCCTGTCCTGCCCCACCCCCAGGAGTGAGTGAGTGTGTGTGGGAGCAGAGGGGTCCAGGAGAGCAGAGCGCTGTGCACTGTGGGACCTCCTGACAGTGACAAGGCTGAGAAAGCTAAGGTCCAGAAGAGCCCCTGGGAGCAGCCAGCTCTTCCTTATCCCAGTTCTTACCTCATCCCCAAGTATGTACCCAGAGTCTTTTTTGTTTTTTGTAGTACCAGGGATTGAACTCAAGACCCTGTGCTTGCCAGGGAAGCACTTATTCTGCTGAGCTATCTCCCCAGCCCCAGAGTCATTCTTCAGAGCAGCTGAGCTCAGCAGTGCAGTGCCTGCTGGCAAGCGTGAGGTCCTGAGTCTGATTCCCAGCACCAAATAAAAGCAGCCCAAGGAGCGGGCTATGCAGGGCTTAGCTCATGTGCTGGCGCCTGGCTGCATGCTGCCTGCCGAGTGGCCTTGGTCCAAGTGCACAGGGTCCATAGGAAGCCTGATGGCTGAGTCCCCAGGGAGCTTTGCGTGCCCCAGAAAAGGGGTGAGGAGCAGCTTGACAGGCACACTGGGCACTGCACTGGGCCGTTGAGTGGCCGCACCACCACCACCCCTGCCCCTTGGCAGCCTGGGGCCTCCCCTGCTCTTCCGTCCTGGTGGGCAGCCCCAGTGGTCTCCACCCGAAGCCAGGAGACTGGCTGGCGTCTGTCCCTCTCGCTCCGCCCGCCCTTGACCACAGGAAGGGGCTAAAGGCCTTAGTCTCCCTGGACCACCCCACTTGGAAAGGCTTGCTTGGATAGTGCCCATGTTAGGTGATAGGCTTTTGGGCAGCCTGGTAAAGAGACAGGAAAGATAAAAGAACCTTTATTAATTCTGAAGACATGGAGAGGGCAGATGGGGTAGATCCTCTGGCCTGAGACAAAGAAAGCTGAGGCTTTTATGAACTTTTGCTAGGGGTGGAGTTTGAGGGGAAGTTTTAATTATGTATAAGGAGCTGATTGGGATCTCTCCTGTGTGCACCAGAAAGGTTAGAGGATATTGTACCCAGGGCTGGAGAGGAGGAGGAGAAGGAAGTGGCCCACTGGGAAGATAAGCTGTTGTTCTGGGATTCAGCTATGTTGAATCAGGGCCCTCATAATTTAGCAGCTTGTGCTCGTGCCAGAACCTATCAGCTGGGCCCATGGCACCACTGCCCACTGTGGCCCAGCCCCATGATAAGGCTGAGCTGTGTCCCTGCTCTGTGTGGAGCCTACTGTGAGCCGCATGTCCATGGTACACACACACACACACACACACACACACACACACACACCCCTGTGATCCCCCTGAGCTTCTTACCCCGTGTCCTTTGCTTTGACTTTATTGCCCCCTGGTGACTGAGTCAGGTGCACAGCTAGAGGAGGAGGAAGAGGACAGCGAGGCCCCAGGTGTCTGTCCACCGTGTGGATACAGCTCTCCTTAGCACCTGGGCAGCTCCTCAACACCAGGTAGCCACAGGGCCGCGTGGGGCAGGACGAGAAGCTGGGCTCCGTGCCAGCTTTCCCATCCCCACCTGCACCCGCAGCCGGTCTCTGCCCCTTGGAGGCTGGCGGGATCTGCAGCCTGCACTGCAGGGAGCTCACAGACCCCAGTGCAAGCCAGGGTGCCTGGCACGGGGTGGTTGGGCACCTGCTCCTTGTGGGGTCTCGAAAGGCTGGCACAGGAGCTTGCAAAGGTGTCAGCATCCCGCTGCCTGAGCATGTATGCCCCACCTTCCTCTCCTCTGCCCTGAAAGGTGACTCTTTTTTCCCCTTCTGTCCCTGTCCCCGCTGTCTGAGTGAAGTCTGCACAGTCGAGCCCGTCCAACTCGAGCTCCAGTTCTGACTCTAGCTCCGACTCAGATTTTGAGCCTTCCCAGAACCACAGCCAAGGTGAGTGAGGCAGTGGCAGAGGCCCTGGCAGGCAGGGGAGTGGCAGTGGTCCCTGTAGAGGATTTGGTGGCAACTGGCTGGAGGTTTGGGGCTGAGCCAGGGACTCTCGCCTGGCTGTATATAGACCCTGGAGATAGGGTGCTCGGCATCCTGGGCCCCACAGACCGACTCGCGTCAGTTCCTGGTGATGGTTCCAGACCTCTCGCCAGGTCTGGGTAGTGATCTTTGCCGGCTGTAGTCTGGATGTTAGCCCCTGTGGAAGGGCGCTGGCCCCTGGGAGGTGGGGCAGCTGTCGGGATGCTCCTGTAGGGCCTCCCAGGCGAGGCCCTTGGCCCCTGCTCAGCATTGCAGGCAGCCAGCCTGTCCCACCCGCCCTGCCTCATCTTGTCTGAGGTGCAGGCTCTTCATGGCCTGAGGCCCACCCCCCCCAACCCCCCCACCCCCATATCCTGTGGCCACCCAGTGGACAGTCCTGTTGCAGCAAGCTGCCCGAAGGGCTTTTTCAGGGAGGCACAAGCCTGCCCTGGAGTGGGTACCCCAGGACTAGACAACCTGCAGGCATGGCACCCTCAGACTGGAAGTAGGTCTAGTAGGTTGGAAGACGTGTTTCCAACAGACAGCTCCCCACCCCTGTGGGGGAGGGAGCGCACAGTGGTCTGGCCCGAACCTCTTCTGTGGGCTGGGGGATGGGGTCCTGGCCGCCTACTGCTCTGTGTTCCTATCATCGGGTTAGGGAGGGGACCAACTGAAGGGGAGTCACATGACCAAGGTAATTGAGGGCTTTGTGTCCCTCTGTTGCCTTGGCAACGGGAATATAAACCAAGATGCCGTCTGTAGGGGACTGGAACGGGGTGCCTCTGGAGAAAGGGGAGGACGGTAGGCCAGGAGCAGCAGTCGGGGTTCCTGAGGGGCTAGGCGGGCCCGAGTAGGGGTGCCAGCTGGGCGGAGGGCGTGTGGCCCTGGCTCCTGTGCCCTCTTCAGCGGGGACTGGCGTGGCCTGGGTGCTCGGGAGCCTCTGATCTCTAATCTGGCTTCGGTGATGGAGGGTCCCTGTGGTCCCCCTGAAGGCCAGGGGCCTGAGGTCTGTGAAGAGGGACAGGAAGGTAAGAGGATGAGGGGCCTTTCTCGGGGATTGGCAGAGGGAGCATAGTCGCTTACCTGTGTGTCATTTGGGGTCCTCACTGAGGAGAAGTTGCTGTGCGCTTGGGGGAGGCATCCCAGAAACCCGCCGGGAACCCTGCTATCCCGTCCCCCCAGGGCCCTTGCGCTCCATGGTGGAGGACCTGCAGTCCGAGGAGTCGGATGAGGATGACTCTTCCTCTGGTGAGGAGGCCACTGTCAAGGTGAACCCAGGCCGGGATTCCAGGTGACTGGGCCAGCGGGAGGGATCAGGCACTGGTGGTGGCCAGAGAGGATTAGAGGAGGGCTGGGACTAGGGGTCCCCAGGGAAGGCCAGGCCAGTTCAGGTCCACAGCATGAGGGGACACCTGAGCCTACTGGATGTTGCAGCTCCAGGCCACCCCACCCCACCTAGACAGTGCCTTGGCTAGGCTGGCTGAACCTTCCTGTCGCAGGGGGTCTGTAGCAGCTCCCTCAGTGTGGTGGGGGTGCAGTCCTTGATGGTGGGGGGCATCCCCCTCTGAGAGGGTCAGTAGTTGAGCTGTGGGGATTCTTGCATCCGGCCCCCAGCCCTAGCCTATACATCTGTGCCGCAGACCCCCTGGTGTGGGGAGCAGCGCTGTGTGCCCTTTGGGTGCCCTGGGTCCATGGAGAGATCCCAGCTCCCTGGAGACTCTGGGGTTTTGGTTTCCTCAAGACCATGGCCTCAGGGCAAGTGAGAGACTCTGGGTGGGGAGGGACAGCTGGACGGGGCGGGGCCTGGGGCAAGGCCAGCCAGAGCCCTCGCCAAGAGGCTGATGCTTCCACTCTCTGGGGCTCCTGTTAGTCAGCATCCAGCATCCACTCTGGTCCACACCATAAGCCACACTCGTAGCCATTCTGTTATAAGTTTTCAAAAAAATAACAAAAACACCACCTTGGAAGCCGGGACCTGACAGTCTTCGCGCAGGTCTGCTGTACCCAGGCTCCCTGCCCCCACGCAGGCAGAGCCCTGCTTCTGCCACAGGCAGAGTAAGTTCTGTCAGGATGGTGTGGATTCTGCTGGTACTGAAAGGTTGGCAGGTGCCGTCCTGATGGAGGGACGGGCAGCAGTGTGGAGACCTGACCAGAGGGGCCTTGTGGGACGTGGGGTTGTAGCAGGTGCTGGCAAGGTCCACCTGTTGGACGTGGCTGGAGACAGCCTGAGGAGCAAGCCTGTAGGCTGCTGTGTTGCCCTGGCAACCAGAATCTGACCTTAAGCTGGGTTGGCCTCAGAGCTGGGGTCCTGGGCAGAGTGTGGTGCTCACCGTGGGAAGGCTTAAATGGAGGGCACAAACCCACCTGCGTAGGAAGCAGGACAGGAGCCAAGAGGTGGGACAGTGCCTGGTCCCTGCCTACAGAGGGTCCCCTCCACACATACTGGCACTTCCTTTAGAGAAGGTAAGGATGACAGCCCCCACTGACCAGGCAGAGAGAAGGAAGTGTATTAAACACACCAGGCAGCGGTTGTTGGGGCCTCTATTATATTAGATAAGCTCAAAGCAGCTCTGATGGAATAGGAACTGATGCAGAGATTGCCTAGGCCATTGTGCAGGGCTCATGGGGATGGGGGACGCTGTGGGGCTGGGGTACAGCTCAGTGGTGAGCACCTGCCTGGGTAAGGGCAGGGCCAAGTGCCCAGGCTGCCCCTGGGCAGTGCGTGTCACTCTGACAGGAAGGGCCACAGGATTTGCTGGCGACGCGTACTGCTCTGCCACGGGCTAGAGTGAGCGGAGTGATGGCGTGTCACTGGAGATTCGAGCTCAGCCTAGGGCCGCGTGCAGCCGCTCCCCGCGCCAGTGCTTGGGAGAGCACACTCAGGCCCACTGCTCCCAAGGGCACGGCCTGATGCGGCTCCCTGTGGTGTCCAGGTTGAGCTTCAGTGACAGCGAGAGCGACAACAGTGCTGACTCCTGCCTGCCTGGCCGTGAGCCCCCACCCCCCCAGAAGCCACCCCCACCCAACAGCAAGGTGAGGTGATGGGGCTGAGGTTGGCAGGGCCTTGGGAGTCGGCAGGGCTGGGGGAGGCCAGGGCAAGAGCTCAGCGGATGCCTGGGTCTCCTACAGGCGTCAGGCCGGAGGAGCCCTGAGCCCTGCGGCAAGCCTGAGAAGATCCTCAAGAAGGGTGCCTACGACAAGGTGACTTGGCCACCTGCGTGCGTACCCTCGTGGGGCGGGGCGGGGCTGCCCGGGTGGGGGCCCGCTGGGCTGAGGTTCTCCCTCCCTTCCCCCAGGCTTACACTGATGAGCTGGTGGAGCTGCACCGGAGGCTGATGGCGCTGAGGGAGCGCAACGTGCTGCAGCAGGTAGGCCCGTGGGAGCCCCGCCCCCCTCCCTTGGCCCCCAGCCCCTGAGGCCCCGCCCCCTCTTGCAGATCGTGAACCTGATTGAGGAGACTGGCCACTTCAACGTCACTAACACCACCTTCGACTTTGACCTCTTCTCCCTGGATGAGAGCACCGTGCGCAAGCTGCAAAGCTACCTGGAGGCTGTGGCCACATGACCCTGGGTGGGAGCTGGGCCCCGCCACCCACTGGGGTCCGGGGAGGCCATGCAGGCCCCGCCCACCTCCCTTCTCTCCATGCACCGCCTACAGCACTGCCTTAGTGACTGCCCTGCCCGGCCCTCACAGCCAGCTGCACTTTCCTGGGTGGCTCCCGAGCGCCCTGGGCCATCCGGTGGGCACTTAGGCACAGTCACCGGGGCACGGTCACCTGGGCTCTCCTTGGAGGGTGGTTTGTGCGGAAGGCAGAGCTGGGTCTGGTTCCCAGAAGAGGAAGCTCACGCAGAACGAGCATGGCTCAAGGCCCCTCACTCGGCCTCAGACTGTGGGCCTCTGAGAAGCCGGCTGTCCTGTGTGCAGCCCCCAAAATGGTTCAGAAGCTGCCTGGGCCGCGGGACCCTCGGAGGCTCTGTATGGTCCGCGGCCGGCCAGGCTGGCCCGTCTGTACAGCTGTCTGTGTATTATATGTATGTGCGCTGCGTGTGTTCAGGAGCAGGTCCCGTGTGCGTTTCTGTGCCGAGCTGCACGTTGGGGTGGGGGGAGTGCGGGAGGGGGGCTTATAGGTTAAGATGTCTGTGGGGGTCTTGTCTTGGGCTGGCCCTCTCCAGGGCACAAAGGGAGCCACCCTCTGGTTTCAAGGACACAGGGGCTCTCAGGCCAGTGAACACTACAGCCACAACAGGTGGCCTGTCCTCAGGGCCCCCAGGGACACATATGTCAGTGCCCCTGGGCTCCTTCTCTGTAGGACCCTCTTCCTCCACGGTCATCGATCAAGTCTTCGAACTTTGAACAAATGAGCTTTTGCCAAATAAGACAGGACAGCTTGTGTTTGGGGCACATGGGGGCCACCTCCTCTCCAGCCTCAGCCTCTGCTTCTGCCAGGCCCAGCCTGGGACATTCTCCTGTCTGCCTGAGGCCCTCCAGGGCCACACGGCCCGCCTCGCTGGGCCAGCAACCGTGGCGCACGCAATGTGCCCACCCAGTTTTCCTGGACTGGTCCTGCACCTCCAGACCCCATCCTGACTTCAGTCATTGCCAGTGTTGGCGCCCTGACCTAGGTGTGGCTGGGGGAGCAGGGCCAGGGTGGCCTGTGCCCCCACCCGTCATTAGTGTCCCTCTTCCCCGTTACAAGCTCGGACCTGGGCAGCCCTGGCTTTTCTTCCCTGAGGCCCCTGGCCTCTCTCTGGGTCCACCGGAACAATCCCCGGAGGACCCCTGCCTACAAGGCATTGCCCGCACCAGCATTGCTGGGGGCCCCCCAGATTCTTGGGGGGAGGCCCGACAACTCCACAGGGAGCCACTGCAAGCCTTTAGGCCACAGTGTCTCCCACCCCACTGCCCTCAGCCCCGCTGCCATGGCCCCTCCCAGGCAGGCCAGCAATACTCACGGTGGGTCCTCACCACCAGGAACTCTCCAAGACATGGGGCAGAAGCCTCAGATCTAGGCAGTGGCCTTCCTCCTGCCCGAGCGGCCCAGAGCACCAAGGTGACCCAGACTGGGTACTTTGCCACCTGGATGGTGGCTTCGGGGCCCTTCCCAGTTTCCAGGACCTTCAGGAGCACCAACCCACTTCTTAGTTACCTCCTCTGGCCAAAAGGCCTCACTGCTGTCCTCCAGAGCTGCTCTGGCACAGGGCCTTCTCATGACCACCGAAGGAAGGATGCACTGGGGCCCGATTGCAGCCTGCCCAGCTGGTCCCTCCCCGCCGGCAGTCGTGGACAGCTGGGCCCACAGGGCTCTGGGGACACGTCCATAGGAAGGGGCCGGCACCTTGTGATTGCCACATGTCTTGTGTTAAGCCGCCTGCCCCCAGTGCAAACATTGTATTTCCTCTCCTGAATGAATTGTAAACCGACGCCAGAACATAAAAGGTATCGAATACCTTCCTCCCCCACAAGGGTTTTAACCAAGAGTGTGTCTTGCTAGGAACTGAACACTGTACCTGGCCAAGACCAACTCCTGGATCAAAGGAAAAGGAGAAGTGTGTTTGTAATGAATTACAGGATTGTTTCTGTCCTGTATTTTAAACTTTTTGTTAAATTGTGAAATTATGGAGGAGTTTTATAGAAAAAAAGTGAAATAAAGTCAGATGGGAACACAGACCTCTGCATCTATATGGTATCCCCTGCTGTGTGTGTGTGTGTGTGTGTAGGGGATACACAAGGTCCCTGCTTGTGTCCTGGGGCTCCAGATCAGGGAACAGGAGAGAATGGAGACCAGCTGAGGCTGGTCGACAGCAGGAGCAGGGGTGGCATGTGGTTGGGGTTGGCGTCCTGGAAGAAGAGCGGGCACGGCCAGAGGTCCTGAGCGGGAGCTCTGTCCTTGAAAGTAGGCACAGGGTTGGCTTGCAGAGCAAATTGGGCTTCACTGAGTGAATGGGTAGACAGTGCGGAAGCGAATGCAGGGAGGTGTGGTGGGGTGGGCGGATGGCGGGGAGTGGGAGACAGAGACCTCTGACGAGTGCCCCGGTGCCTGCCCGCCCCTTCACATGTATTTTTGTTGTAGCCCTGGAGTGACAGAGCCGAGGGACCCTGGCACACCTCTTGCTGGCTCTCTTGAACCAGCTCTGTGTACTCCAGGCTCCAGCTCCATTTGAGGCAAGGATGCCACCTGTGGGTGGCCCACATTGCCAGCCTATACCCTCTGGCCACCCTCAGTGCAGGGCCAGCTGCCAGTGGAGACCACTTGCCTCAGCAGATGGCAGCTGGGGGTCTCGGGAGCCGTTGTCCCTTCTCCTGAGGTCCCCTTCCCACGCAGGGCTGTGACTGCAGAGAAGCTGCAGGCATTGCGGGGTTTGCACCTCACAGGAGGGCCGTGGAGCCGGCCAGGGTCTGGTGTGGGCCTGCAGGGCCCCTGGGCCCTCAGCTGGCAGCAGAAAGGCTGTGTGAGATCATAGCAGACTCTGGGTAGGCTGTGCACTCAGCCACCCAGGTGGGCACCGCACCAGAACCCCCGCTGCCTGGGGTGCAGCTTTTTCAGACAGAATCCTACTGTGCAGCCCAGGCTGGCCTGGAACAGGTGCCGCTCCTGCCTTGGCCTGTCGAGCGCTGGTGCCACAGGTGTACACCAGATGCCTCACTCCAGAATCCCTCTTTATGAGTGGAGAAATGGCCTCACAGAGTACACCTGCCCCAGGGGACACCACACACTCTGCCACCAAGGTCAGCTGTGCACGGCACTGATGTTCTTGGCCTCAGGCGCCCATCAGCCAGTCATTCCTGGCCACAGGTAACCTCTGGGAGAGCTTTATATGCAAAGAGATGCCTGGCTCATCCTCAGCAGCTGCTGCAATCCACTGGTGAGTTTTTTTAAAAATTAGTTTGAATTCTTACGTGTTAGTACAGTGCTTTATACGTTTCCTGTGAGCTTGGGTAATCTAGAGAAGCTGGATTAGCCCGTTTTCTATTGCTATCACAAAATACCTAAAACCAGATAATGTATAGCAGAAGGAGGTTTTATCAGCAGATGATTCTGGAGGCCCAAAGTCTGAGGTCAGGTGCCAGCAGCATCTGCTTGGCTTTTGCTGAGGGCCTCGGGCTCCTCCATGCACAGTAGAAAAGCAGAACAGGAGAAAAGGAGACTAAACTCCCATGATAGCTAACTTGTTCCTGCAGAGGAAGGAAAGGAGAGAGAAGGGAGGCAGGGAGGGCTGGAGGCAGGGAAAGAAAGGTTTACAGGGTCCCTATAAGACAGCACATACCTCCCAAAATCTATCCCCTCAGCCATGTCCAGTCTCCCAAAATGCTCACCAAAACTTTTTTCTTTTTTCGTGGTACTGGAAATTGAACCCCACGGCCTTTGCCCTGAGCTCATCCCCAGTCCTTTATTTTTCATTTTGAGATAGAGTCCTACTGAGTCACTAAGTTGCCCACCTGGGGTTCAAGCTTGCCACCCTCCTGCCTCAGCTTCCCTGAGTGCTGGGGCGTCGGGCATGCACAGCCACATCCCAAGTCATTCCAGAACCTCTGCTGTTTCTGAGCCTGGTTTTGAGGACTGTCCTTCCACTTGACGTGATCTGGTGGCTAAGTGAACAGGATCGTATTCTGCAGGACGTCGGGCCTTAGAGGGCCCCATGTCTCTGGCTAGAATCTGGGCTGCAGCTGCTGTGTGGTCAGAGGCTGAAATGCTTTCTAGTGCCCTTGTGTCTCCTCTGTTGCCCTTGATTTCCCTGGCTCTATTAAAATAGACCCTGAAACAGGCCTGATGGTACTCAGGGAGGCTGAGGCAGGAGAATCTCAAGTTTCTGCCCAGCCTGGGCAACTTAGCAACTTGGGGAGACTGAAAAAGGACTGGAGATGGGGTTTGGCACAAAGGCCCTGGGCTCAGCTCCCAGCACTGTAAGAAATGAATAAATGAACTGGCTCTCAGCCTTAGAGCTCTGTCTGCCCATCAGCCCCTGCTCATGACACAGGAGACCAGTACAAGTGATAATGTAAAGTGTGAAAGGAAGTGTGCTGTGGGCTGTTTCCTGTTGCTATCATATCACACAACAGCTGAGGCCAGGCACCTTTTAAAGAAAAGAGGTTCACTTAGCCCACCATTTGAGAGGCTGGAGATTCGTGTTTGGGAGGCCTCATTCATTCCGTTCGGCCTGTGCTGAGGATGGCAATGAATACGCCATGGTGAGGCTGTGTACAAAAGTCACACGGTGAAGAGCTCAGGACCAGGCCTGCTCTCTCATACCCAGCCCTAACCTGCGACGGTGGAGGCCTCTGCCACCTGGTGGCCTCTGTGAGGCTCTGCGACCCTCAGCACCTGAGGACCAGCTCGCCCAGGGAACCGAGGGCCCAGGTGCGCAGACTGCCCAGCATGCAGCCTACTGGTGCCCTCGGTTCAGAGCCACAGCCCCACCACCTTCTCCAGACCTTCCTCTGCACCATGGCACACGGGGACAAGGCCTGCGTGCGTGAGACCTGAGGGACCCTTCCTGGGAAGTCAGAGGCTGGAGCTTGGGTGTCCCCTCTCCCCAGCACAGCACAGGGTCAGATGGTGGGGGCAGGGAGGGGGGGTCGTCTGGGACTCAGTCCTTAGGGCAGAGTTGTGGAAGAAATGACGTCATCTTCAAGGGGCCCCGTGTGCCCTCCAGTGTGCAGATGCTGGCCGCAGAGAGTGACCCTCCCTCTTGGTGCTTCCTGTCTACTGTGAGAGCTCTCCCTGTCACACATGCTCTCGCCATGGGGCCACCCACGAGGTGACTCGACCTCTCCAGCATCAGCACCATGCTCTGAGGAAGTCAGCTGAATAAGCCTCTCCTGCCCCCTCCCTCCATCTCTCTTTCTCTCTCTCTCTCAGTGGGGATTGAACCCCACAAGCCCTGAAGTATATTTCTTCAGGACTACTGAGACAAGGTCACGCTAAGTGGCCCAGGCTGGCCTCAAGCTGGAGATCTTCCAGAAGAGCGGGGACCCCAAGCATGCTGGGAGTTTGTAACTGTCTCTTCCTTGGGGAGAGAGCTGAACAGGGTCTAACAGGCACCATCTGAACCCTGGATCTACTCAGGGACTGATGAACACAGCCCATGAAACCCCTGAGCCCGGTTCCCCACTCCCAGGGACCTATCTCAGTCCCTCCCCTTCCTCCACGCCCCAGGGACAGTGCCAGGCTGAGGGATGCTCCCGTGCCAGCCAAGCAGGCTGCCAGGCCCCGCTCTCTGTCCCATGAGCATCTGTGTGTGTCCCCAGGTGAGAAGAGAAGCCGAGCTTTGGTGTGTGGAGTCCTTGAGGCACAGCCAAGGCCAGGTGTTCACGCAGGGTCCCCTGCTCAGTGCTGTGGGCACCAGGCTGGCAGTCTCTGGGGGCACCCTGGGATGCCCAGGGTGCTGGGCAGCACCTCTGGCTCCCTCTGTCTCTGTGCCAGCAGCACCTCAGTCCTGCCAGCCAGAGCTGTCCCCAACCTCTCACAGGGCCCCTGAGATTAGGACAGCTCCTGGGCTGAGGAGCCCACTTCAGTAAAACAATTTTATTATTTGCAACTTGAAGGCAGAGCTGGGAGAGGGTCTTGTCCCTTCCAACAGGTGTCCTTACCCTTGACATCATTTGGTGGGGACAAAAGGTCAACTGGGGCCTCATAAGGCTTTGTGTGAGGGACGGAGCTGCCAGGGCCTTTCCTGACCACCAAGGACTCCTCTAGTTCTTGTACAAGTTCTCAATTTCATCTTGGTACATCTTGGTCACAGTCGCCCTCTTCAGTTTTGCTGTAACTCCTGGGTGTGACAAGGATCCTGAATGGGCCACACAGGAGCCTGGAGCCCCAGGTCCTCAGAGGGTGCTAGAGTGGCTGAGGGACTTGTCCAGGAACCAGTGGGATGGAGCAGGGGGCCACAGACCCTGCCAAATCACCCCAGTAATCTCAACCTCCACAGCATCCCTCACTGCAAGACAGCAGAAAGAGCATAGGTGCTGGGTGTAGTGGCGCAAACCTGTAACACCCCATCAGAAGGCTGAGTCAGGAGGATCATGTTAGTTCAAGACCAGCCTGGGCTACAAAGTAAGCTCAAGGTCAGTCTGGGCTGCATAGTGAGTGAGACCCTGTCTCAGAAAGACAAAAAAAAAAAAAAAGACATAAAAAATAAAACCAACAAAAAAGCACAGGTCGTGAGCATGGGGCTCCACTCTAGAGTTTGGGTTTTTCCAACCTTTGACACTAGCTTTGTTTGTTTGTTTGTTTGTTTGTTTGTTTGAGACAGGGTCTCACTATGCAGTTCAGGCTGGCCTTGAGTTCACTTTTGTAGCCCAGGCTGGTCTCGAACTCATACCAATCCTCCTGCCTCAGCCTTCCAAGTGCTGGGATCACAGGCATGCACCACCACCCCCGGCCGACACTAGCATTATAGGGACATCATACCCCTAAAAACCCAGCATGGGTCTGGGGTGTGACAGCAGGGAAGAAAGAGCTGGGGGGCGGGGACTGCAACCTGCACGCAGTAGGGCCGCCTGTGTCTTGGCAAACAGCCCTGACCCGGGAGCAGCTGACCGGCCAGGCCTCCCACTGCTCACCGAGCTCCCCGCCGCCCACCGAGAAGTCTGTGTCCAGCACGGCCCACTTGATGACCCTGGCGCTGTCGGAGGGCGCCTCCGCGTTCACGGCCTCCATGCCTTTGCTGATGAACTCGGCGATGATGGGGTCGTCCTTGTAGACGATGTCCGCCAGCCTGGTGGCCTGGCTCCCCAGGCCGCGGCACACTGCCACCGCCTCACTGGTCAGTGCTGTGCGGGGCTCCCCCGTCTCCCAGTTGACCTGGCACTGTGGCGGGCTCAGGTCAGAGCAGTCCCCAGTGAGGGGGCCCCGGGGCCGCAGTCTCGCCGCAGTCACCTCCTCAACCAGCAGGACGTTGCCTCCAGCCCCGCCCCGCCCCCATGGCCCCAGGCAGCCCACGCACCTTGAGTGTGAGGAGGGCACACAGGTATGGGGCGTCCTCGCCCACCACCAGCACGTAGTGGACGATGGGGATGTACGCCTTCACCCGCTCCTCGATGGGGCTGGGGTTGACCGTCTTGCCTGAACTCAGCGTGATGACGTCTGCGCGCAGGAAGGAGGGTGCGGTCTCTGAGGCTCCGCCACGCAGGCAGGCGGAAGCTCCTCGGGGCTGGTGGGGGTGGGGCGGGGACGCTATCTCTCGGCAGCCACCAGCTCCACGCTGCAGAGGTGAAGCTCCCCTCTGTAGAGGGCTCCCTTCCTCCTTGTTGGGCCTCCGCCCTGTCTTGGTCTTGCGCTGTGTTCAGCTTGCACTGCTGTCCAGAGCAGCCCCGTGAGCCCGGGCCCTGTTTTGCTCACCCACGACCTTGCCCCTGATGTAGAGGAAGTTGTCCATGTCCAAGAAGCCTAGGTCTCCCGTGTGCAGCCAGCCGTGGACGTCTATCTTCTTTGTGGTGCCCTCACTGTCGCCGAGGTACCCCATGAAGATGTGCCGGCCCCAGATGCTGATGCTCCCGATGCCCTCTTCATCTTCCTCTTTCACCCTGGTGAGGGTGCTGGGGAGCCCCTTCCCACAGCTGGGGTTTGAGGGGGCTCTTAGACCCAGCTGGATGCTCCTTCCGGGGCAAGGACTCCCCCCACCCCAACTTCAAATTTTTCTCTCCTCCACAAAGCCACCCTTGCCCCAAGCATTTCTGGCTCGGTTCCCACAGGACACAGGACATAGGTGACAAGAGCAGGGCTGACCGGGCCAGGTCAGAGCCATGCACCCGGCTGGCATGGATGCAGCACACCCAGCCTGGATGACAGGGCAGCTAGTTCTCTCCCTTGGGGAGAACAGAAAGCTGCCTAAAGCCTGTAGGCAGTGGACCGAAGAGGGGCAAGGGCCAGGCCTGTGCCCCAGGACACCAGAGGGTCTGCACTCCACCACGATGCTGGGGCCAGTTCTCCTCCAGGACACCCAGACACCCCCACACATGCCAGCCCTGCCTTCTCCTGAGCTTTTTGGAGATGGGGACAGAGGAGGAGTTAAACTGGGCCTGACATGGCTGTGGTAGCACACACCTGCCATCCCAGCACTCCCGGAGGCTGAGGCAGGAGGTTGTAAGTTGGACCATGCAAGTTGCCTGGGCAGCTTAGCAACTCAGTGAGACCCTCTTTCAAAATTAAAAAGGCTAGGGATGGAGCTCAGTGCAGAGTCCCTGGGTTCAATCTCTAGAACAGAAAAAGCTGAACAAAATCTGGCCCCAACCAGCACACTGGTAAACTGAGTCTCTAACTCCAATGGGATGGTACCTGAAGGTGGGCCTTTGGGAGGGGGACAAGGCCAGGAGGGTGAGGCTCCTGTGATGGGATGCGTGCCCTTGCTAGTGATCCCAGAGTACCCTAGCTATCTCTCTGCAACAAATGAGGATCCAGTGATCCAGCTGCCACTTTCAAGCCCATATGACAGAACATGAGTAATGAGGTGAACTCACAAGGACAGCAGAGAGGCCACTGGCGGCCACGCGCAGCCCAGTCAAGGCCAAGCCATAGATGTTCCCGTAGGCTTGTGTGAACAGCTGAGGTCATACCACCCCACCCTAATCAACCACCTTGCAAATTAATCCCCCAGAGTGGGCTTGCAAATGAGGATTCTGCCCAGCCAATAAGCTGCCTGAAAATTACTAACCAAAACCTCTCCTTGGGAGATTACTGGACATACTGGCCATCTGGGAGGCTGAGGCAGGAGGATCATGAGTTCGAGCCAGTCTGGGCAATGAAGTGACTTAGCAAGACCCTGTCTTAGAATAAAAAGGCCTAGAGGAGCAGCTCAGGGACAGCGTGCTTGTCTAGCTTGCTGGCATGAGGTACAGATTAAGCCCTGGGCTTAATTACAGTGTTTGCACGTGCCTCGCCTCCTGAGTGCTTGGGGTTACAGGTGTACACCACCACACCCACCTCATAGATTATTGCCGTGGCTCTCACAAGAAACACCAGGGTGTCCAAATGATTCTCCTTCAGTCAAAATGATAGTTTGCAGGGCCGGCCAGATAGCTCAGCAGAGTAATACTTAGGCAAAGCCCAACGGCCAGGTTCTCCAGGTTCGATCCCTGGCATGCCGTGCCGGCCTCGCCCCCTGGGCGCTGAGACTGGGGCGTGGTGGTGCACCTGTAATCCCAGTGCTTGGGAGACTGAAAACAGGAGGATCACTACGAGTCCAATCTACATAGGCCCTGTAGACCCTATACCAAATACATTTAAAAAATCATGGTTTGTAAATCCAGCCAGGTGGGGTAAATCCAGCTGCACCCAGGAACCACGCAGGTGAGGACAGAGGGCCCCAGGGCACCCAGCCCTGGATCGCTGCCCCTGTGTGCGCCCTGCCTGCCGCCCTGGCCAGCCCACCTCAGCAGCCGGAAGTCCTGGCGCGTGGCGAGCGCGTGGATGCCGGTGCACTCAGACAGGCCGTAGAGCTCATAGATGGGAATGTTGAGGCTGAGAAAGAAGTCCAGGGTGCCCCTGGACAGCTCCGCGCCCACGTTGAGGAACTGCTCGCAGTGGCCCAGGCCCAGCAGCTTCCGGGCGCGGGTGAAGGTCAGCTTCTTGGCCAGGCGGAAGCTCAGCGAGGAATGCAGGTCCCTTGAGAAGCGGATCCGGTGAGCCCGGCTTGGTCACATGGCCTGGGGACTCCCTATCATGCCACCCCAGAACCCCATCCCCAGTCTCACCCGAACATGCGCTTCTTGTTGGTGCTCAATCCTATGTCCATGGCCCACGTGTCGAGGCGCCTGCGCAGCGCTGTGGACGCCAGCTGGTTGCTCCTGAGGCCGTCCATCATCCTGTCCCACATCCACGGGGTGCCTGGGAACGTGGTGGGCTGCACCTCCCGCAGCAGACTCGTCAGGTAGCCCTGTAGGCCAGACAGTGTCCATTGCAGGGCCACGCATGTGGGATCCGGCACCCAGGGGCCACACCATGAGTAGGTCAGGGGATGCAGGGCCAGGTTGGGGTGACGGGGGGCTCTACAGGGTCCCCCAGCCACTCCACAGGGCGGCCAAGAAGCCATAACCAGCTCAACTCTGTCCCTCAACTCTGGATCAGGAGAGAAGGGAAGAGAAAAGGATGGAGAAAAGGGCGAGAAAGAGCAGGATGGGGGGAGGAGAGAGAAACAGAATGGAGAAGGGAAGAGGAAGAGAGAGCACCAGACAAAAGGAAGCAAAGAAGAGGGGAAAGGAGAGAAAAAGGGAGGAAGAAGAAGAGCAGTGAGACACAGAGGGAGGGAGAGGCATGGAGACAAAAAGCCCCAGAAGCGAGAGGTGGGGCAGGCAGGGGCGGTGGAATCCAGTCCGACTGTGCTGCTGTGTTCTACTCTCCTGTGATCAGAAAGGACGCTGCGGTGACCCCAACCAAAATACCAGGAAGCAAGGACAGAGTGTGAGCGTGGCGCTCGGCCCTAGCCTGCCTGCGCCCCGCACGCCCCTGCTGTCAGGGACTCATGCAGGGGTTTTTCACAGGCTGAGGAGACAGAAATGAGAAGTGCCCTGACTTCTCGCGATACTTTGTGTCTGCGTATCAAACTATCAAGGCCACCTCACACGCCATCTATGTGCTCTATGTCAATTAAAACATAAAAGATTTGAATTAAATGCCAAAAGCCCCCAAATATGGTGAGCGCAGATCTGGAATTCCAACACAGGGAAGCCTGAGGCAGGAGGATGGCTGCGAGTTTGAGGCCAGCCTAAGGCCAATAGTGATTTCAAGGCCAACCTGGACTACATAGTGAAACCCTGGCTCAAAACAAAAACCCACAGAAAATAGCTGTGGGCTGCAGCTCAGGGGAGCACTTGCCCAGCATATGCAAAGGACCTGGGTTCATCCCCAGCGCTGAAAAAGACAAAAAGTCAGCACTACCTCATGGCACGTGAAAATGATGTGAAATTCCAACACGTTTCTCTCTGTAGAATTTTGGATTTTTTTTTTTCTTTTTATTATTTATTTATTTTTTATGGGACTGGGGCTCGAACTCACAACCTTGCACTCACCAGGCAGGCACATGTGCCGCGGAGCTATCTCCCCAGACCCAATTTTGGATTTTTTAAAATTTTGCAGCACTGATGGAGGGAACCCAGGGCCTCACACAAGCCAGGCACGTGCTGGCCTCCGAGCCACGCCCCAGCTCCACAGCCTTTGTGATTTTCTTCTATGAATCCTTTGCAGAAGTTTGTTCTGCACAGCACCCCAGCTCTGCCTCTCAGCACTGCCTGGCCACTGGGGCGTGGGCAAGCGCTTGCCACGGCTGCTCCTGCGTGGCAGGACGGGAGTGGCTTTTGGCTCAGTGAGCCCCACGTCTGTGAGTTCACTGTGTAGGTTGGTATCCTTGTGTGCTAGTTTTCTTGGTGGTAAAATCCACGCAGCAAAGAATAAATAAATAAGATTCACCCTGCTAACCTGTTCTGCTGCTGTTGTTCACCGGGGTGGTGTTGAACTCGTGGGCTCAAGTGACCCTCCTGCCTCGGCCTCCCCAGTAGCTGGGACCCTAGGCATGCACCACCCGGCTGGCGAGCCCTAACATTTCCAACGGTACAGTTCAGCAGCATCGAACGCACCCCACGGCTGGGCACCATCCCCCCACCCACCTCCAGGACCTTCCAGCTCCCCACGCTGAGCCTGTTCCCTGGAAACCCTGACCCCGGTCCCCACCCAGCCCGCACCCCTGTCCTCTGTCTGTCTCTGTGGCTCTGACCAACGCTGGGCTTCCTAGGAGTGGGAGCCTGAGGTGTGTGTCCCCGCCTGGGTGGCTTCGCACCCTGAGCAACTCCACCCACACTGAAGCACACTTCAGTCCCTCTGCGCCTCTCTCTCTCTCTCTCTCTCTCTCTCTCTC
>PVKN010002276.1:33572-43778 GCA_004027915.1 Capromys pilorides | reverse complement strand
CATGGATTCTATGGTTTAGGGATTAATTCAGATTTCTAGAAGGATGGAGTGTGTCTGCATGGGATTGCATCATTGTACTAAGAAGAGTACACAATTTAAAACTTACCAACTATTTGTTTTTGGAATTTTTCATGTAATATTTTAGGATCCCAGATAATTGTAAGTAATGGAAACTATGGAAAGTAAGACCTCAGATAAAAGGGGACTACCACAGAGTGACTGTCAGTGCCTAGAGTAGCTGTGGCTGCTGCTAAGTATGCAGTCAATGAATGTCAGTTGGTGGAAATAAATAAAATAATAGCTAACATCCATTAAATGGCTACTTTGAGCCATCACTTTCCATGTACTAACTCATTTAGCCCCATAATAACTCCATAAAGTGGATATCATTAGTATTCCCATTGGAAAGAAGCTAAGACACAAAAAGGGTCTTTCTCCAAGGACTAGTAAGAAACAGAGCCCAGGATTTGAACCCAGGTGGAGTGGCTGAAGACTTTGCGCACTGAATGATTCTGATGTCCTATAGAAACCAGGGAAGCAGCTGACAAACCCGAATGGCCCTACCATCCTATGCCAGCCAAGACCTGCTCACCAGAGCCTTGATCAGAAGCACTTGGACCCAGCTGTGCCCCGTGGCCACCTCAGCACGCTGCACCCTGTGGCCCCCCACCTCCCACCAGCCCTCAGGCCCCTTCTGAGCAGAAGCAAACCCCTCTCCTTGGTAATGTCTCCCAGAGGAGACTCCTCCTCCTGTGTTCTTCCACCCTAGTCCCAACCACTAGAGCAGAAGGGATTGCTACCATGACTGTCAAAGCAGAGAAGTGCACCCAGTGCCTTACAGGTCTCAGATGCCTCCAGGAACATGGTCTCATTTGAATTTTTGGACCATTTGGAACAAGAAGCAGTTCAAGAGATATCAGGGATCCTCATTCTGAAAACTGAAATATGAGGCTCAGAGAGGTTAAGTGCCAGATGGGCTACATAATTTGCAAGGCCCAGAGTAAAGTAAAAAGGTAGACTCCTTTGTTACAAAACTATTAACTTCAGCATGGCAATAGCAGAGCAGTCACCCACATATAGGGCCCTTCCAAGTGTGGGGCCCAGGGTGACCCCATGGGTGATGTGTCTCTGAAATGGGTCTAATTGGCCCTTATCACCAGCTCCCACCCAGCTGAAGCCAGGTACCTGAGTGGTAGGCTGGGGTCCCAGGTGGCCTAGGAGGTGAGCTGGTTTCTGAGTCTGGCTCCTTCAGTCCTAAGTGCTCATCTGTCCCCAGGTGAGGGTGGGACCCCAGGTCCTGTGCTAGTTCCTGCTCTTCTCTTGTCTTAGTCCTAGGCAATAGTCCCCTTCCTTTCCTGTCTCTGCCTAGCCTCCTAATCTTCTTTCATGATCACAAAGGCAGGACTAGTTTACGGCCCCTTTCTCCCTCAACTCTCCAAACCCCTGGACGCATGATCTAGCCTTCCAGTCCCCAAGCACCCCTACACCTGGACTACCCCAGATCTGGAGCTGATGGGGAAGGAACAAAGACCAAATGCTTGGATCTAAACTGCATATGGCTCCATCCAGAGCACCCCCTGCAGGCAGAGACCCGCTCAGGACTGTGTGGGTGCTTAGATGTGCCTGCATGTGTGTTAGAAGGGCAGCATGTGACATGACCCTGAGAAAAAGAGGCCAAGAAGCACAGATCCTGGCCGCAGGAAGCTTCTAGTCTACAGGGGAAGGCATGGCTCCTGCCCTAAGGGAGCTCACTCTCCTTCAGCTCAGAGAAATGTGGCCAGTCAGCCTCACGCATTCTTTAGAAGCACAGAACATGTGATACTTCCTGCCAGTGCTGCAGGAAATCAGACCACATGGGGTGCGTGCTAAGCACTTCCCCAGCAGGACCTTGCTCCCCAGCTTACCTGGGAGAGACGATCGCCCCACCTTGCACGTGAGAGCCTGCTTGGGCCTCCCAAGCCCAGGCCTGTGGCTCCCGTGGCGGCACACGGTCTCCTCCCTGGGGCCTCGGTGCCAGGCATCCACGCCTCCAGCCTCTCCGTGCTGCGCCCCTAGCACTCTGCACACTCTGGCACTGTCTCTCCTGGGTACTTCTCACTTCCTACCACGTGTCACAGTTTTTGGATCTAAACTGTTTATTACTTTTCTTTATTTTTAATTTTTTAAAAAAATCTTTTATTTATTTATTTGGTAGAGAGTCTCCCTTCACAGCTCGGACTTCTAGTGATCCTCCGTCTCAGCCGTCCCAGTGCTGTGATTACAGGCACGCACCACCACACCTGCTTTCGGTGGCCAGCATGGTGGGCATGGCATGCAGTACGGGGAATCAAACTCAGGTCCTTGTGTTTGCCAGGCCAGCACTCAGACCACTGAGCTATCTCCCCAGCCCCCTTATGTGCTTTTCTTATCCCCCGCCCCCATCCCAGGGTGGAGGACAGCTATGGACTTTAGAGTCCCGAAAGATGTATCTCTCCCCTGTGTGTCCCCCTTCATGCAAATGAGGAGACAGCAGTGTGTCTTGGCCTCACGTGGGAAGGTGGCTAGCACACAGCCTGGCTGGCCTTAAGCTTCCACCCAATTCTGCCCAGGGAAGAGTGAATGAATGAGTCTCTTCAGGGTCCCGCCTGACTTAGCCTTGTGAGTTCAAAGGATGTCAGCACTGACCACTACCAAAGGGGAGGGGGGAGGAGGCAGCACGAGCTGAATGGGTGCTCAGTGCTAATGACAACTGCAGCTGTGACACCACCCCAGACTCGTGCTGTCCTCGTCTGTGAATGGCAACATGGGGCAAGCTGGAGGCCCAGGGCTTCTCAGACTGGGTCAGCCTGGAAAGGCCTCCTTCCTCCAGGAGGTGTTAAAAGCCCTAGAGTGGTAGCTGCTTTGGGCCTGCTTCTCAGGGACCATTGCTAATTCAGGTAGGGGAGATTCAACCTGCAAATCAGAGTTGGGATAAACTGGGTGCCCTGGGTTCCACCTCCATGGTGCCCTCCCATCTACTCTCACCTGAGAAGCACTCCCTGGCCTTCAGTAACCCCAGCAGTGTGCTGGGTGAGGGTCCTAGGGGGTGACAGTGACTCCTTGCTGACAGAGCTCCTTCCCACTTCCACTCCATCCTGTCAGCCTTGGCTTTGGGCCTGGGGACCACATCCAGATCTTCTCGCTGGTGCAGCAGAAGACTCTCAACACCTGCTTGCCACCCTGCCTTGGTCTGAACAGCTGGGTACACTCCCACACTCCCACCCCTCCAGTACCTATAAGGGCAAAAAGGAAGACACGGTGGCAGAGGATGCAGAGCTCTGTTCTAGAGTAGATGCCCCAGGTGACACTCACAGCAGAACTGAGAAGGTGAGATGAAGGGTAGCTTCATGCCTGCCTCGACTTTATTTTTGAAATGCTCCCGCCAGGGGGAGAAGAGAATGCGTATGAACAATAATTCCCAAGCCTTGGCCATTTGCCTTATGCTAAGTACCTCCATGTCCCAGGTGTCTTTCTACAAGCTTGATGTTACTATAGCCATTTGGAAGCTATGGAAACTGAGGCTGAGAGAGGTGAAGAAGTTCACTGGTTGAGCTGGGGTGGCCAGATATTACTTGGGTTTGGCTAATGCCCTTGGTCAGAGCAGCCAAGTTCATTTATCTCAGCTGTAGAACCTTGGGCTGATGCATGCCCAGAAAGGTACAGGCAGAAAGCCCTGCCCTGGAGCATCCTGCCCTGAAGAATGGGGCAGAAAAGGCTACTGAGAGAGAGGGACAGCTGCAGCCCCTGTGGTGCCTAACTCCCTCCTGGGCTCATGGCGTTCCCTTCCCCCAAAGGCTGCATCCTTCCCCACAAGCCTCTTCTCCTGTGCCCAGGTCTCCCCTGCCCACCCTCACTCCTGGTCCTCTGCAGGCGCGCCCTACATCCTCTGCACGGTGGACTCACTTTTCATGCACACCTGGTCCATCTGCCCTAGGTGTCACATAGTACCCAACCACCTCACAGAGGACTTAGTACACAGTAGGTCCTCAATAACCTTGATGATAATCTCCACACTCAGGGATTCTGTTGCACCCTCCCAAACCAGAGTCCCCCCACTTCTGTGCTGAGCCTCAATACCTTCCCTTCAAGCAGCCCCCACAGACCCTAGAAACCACTGCTAGTGAATAGGAGGACAACTGGGCAGAGAACCTAGAAAGACCACAAGCTAGAAAAATGTTTTTGGAGACTGGACAGCTGGGCATTTAACACAGCCAGCTCCTCTCCCTCCCCTTGGAGTTCAGAACCCCCAGCCCTGACCCCTGAGAGCCAGAATGCTATGATAGTTCTGAGAGACAGTTCTCGGCTGAATGCTCAGATCGAACAATTACTAGTGGTGGTCTTGGGCAAGCTCCCTAACATGCAAATGCCTCAGTTTCCTCATCTGTAGGATGGGCCTGGGCTAGTCCATCTCTCACACAGGGTTTATGTGCATAAGTGGTGCGAGCATTCTATAAATGATAGCTGTTACTGTGACTGAGCAAGGCAGAAACCCAGGTTGATGACAAGTTCCTACACAGGGCTCTCTGGGCCTATCAAGAACGGACCTTCCCGATGAGCTAGTGTCTCTGCAGAAGAGGACCACAGTCCAGGGAATGAAAGCTCCAACCAGAGAGGCATCCCCACAGCAAGCAGAAGCAGACGGGAGAGGCAGAAAGCAGAGTGCAAGGGGCTTGGCTGGCCCCAGCCTAGGATTGATAGCTCTCAACCCATCCCAGGGGACTCTAGTTCCCTAGGGTTGGAGGAATTCAAGATATGGGTCACAAGCCTCCCTGGGAGGTCCCCGGAGGGGAAAGAAGACCAGGGCAAACAAGGGAGGGCTGGGAATGGAACACAAAGAGAGCTTATTCCGGAAGTACCCTGTTGTTGAGCCGCGGCCCTGCCCCCACCTGCCTGCCGCCAGCCCGCCGTGGCCCGCTCTGGCATAGCTCCGGGGGGCGCGGTGCCAACCCTGAGCTCTCCCCCCACCATGTCCTTTTGCTGCTTCCAAAATAACTCTGCTCACTGCCCAAGTTTGGCCTCTCGGGTGTTTTTCTCTTCTTGGGACCTGTTCTCCCATGTCTGAAGGGTAGCGGGAGAGACCTCCATTATTGTTAGCACCTAGGAACCACCCCCTTTTTACTTAGCACAAAAGGTCTCCTACAATTCGGAGAGCCCCTAAGTCAGTAGGGGCTCTCAGACCATTTCACTTGGCTCAAAAATGGTATTTCCAGTAGGAGGAGGAGGGAGCTGGAAATTTCTTCTCCACCTCCAACTCCTGTACCTTTGCAAGGTGTCCAAAGCCCCAAACAACAGCATGTCCTTGGTCCTGCTCCCAACAGAGAGAGTCACTAGCCTAAGGTCACATGGTCCACTGGGAAAAATACAAAAAAAGGATCCTCGTAGACCCTTAGGTATGTCCAGGGCAGAAAGGGAGCTTGGTTTCCAACATTGCCTTTCCTTGAGCTGTAAGGGAGAGAAGACTCCTTCTGAAGAACTTCATTTCTGGGGAGAAGCTGGGTGATCATATGGCACTGGCCTGGAAGCCCAGATTTCCACTTTGGAAAGTCTCGTGTCAGGCACCAGGTTTGGCTACATCTCCTTCAATCATCCCTTAAGGAGGATCGCGTCCTCCATCGGCCCAGCCCAGGAGCCCCAGAGCACACTGGCTCCTTGGAAGACCATTTCCCTGAAGGTCAGCAGGAGGGGCCTTTATTAGTGAGAAAGGAGGATGGCAAGGAAGGAAAGTCACCTGACCAGGCCTGGAGGACGAGGTTCTGGCACCCCAGATCCCACCTGTCACTGTTGGCCCTACTGTTCCCTTCCTGGGTTTTAGAGACCCACTTGTATTTAGAGACATAAAGAAAAAAAAATGAGCCTAGCAGCCAGCGTGTCTAAGCACTTACAGTGCGAAGGGCTGTGCTTTGCCTTCTTGTCTCTTTGGCTCCTCCTCGCCACCCCGCCAGGTAGATACTGTTAGTGTTTCCACTTGAAAGATTTAGCAGCTGAAACCAGAAAGCCTCACAGTACATCCACAGTGGAGCCTGGACTCAAGGCTTGAGCCACACTCCAGAGCCCAGATGCACCCCAAGGCCCATGAGTGCTTACCTGACCTCTGCCTGTCTGTCTCTGGTAGGCCCAGGTCAGTGGGGGTGGGGGGTGGGGGGGGGGACACAGCAGCTCATGTGGGACCATCAGGATTAAGAGCCCGTGCAACCGGGAAGGCAGGGTGGAGAGGGGTGGGCCAGGGGCCAACTGTGCTCAGAGCCAGGCTTTCTTCTCCTCCGCCAGCCGCCCCACCCGGCCGCACCCCATGCCCGATGCTGCCAGAGCCGAGAGGTTTCCTTTTTCTTTTGCCTAGGGCTGTTTCCTGCCTTTCCTTTGAACTGGGGTGTTGGCTCCCCCACAGACTCATTCTTCTCCAAGGACCCCCTTGAGGAAGGCCTGCCCCCCTAGTCCTATCTCCCCATGCCACACGGGAGGTCCCAGAGGACCCCATTTCCTGGGGTCACTCCAGCCCCCTTGCCTTCTCCTCTTTGCTCTGACCTGGGTGCTAGCTAGACTCTCCCCTGCCCGCTTTCCCTGTGCCTGCTGCCAAGCACTGGGGTGCAGGAAGGGTCTCTGTCCTATACCAGTAACAAGTGAGTCCTCTCTTCCTTTCTAGTTTCAACCACATGAGGGGACAGTGAGGTCCAGAGAAGTTTTTGGTCTTGCATGGAGTCTTCCAGCAACTGAGGCACCAAAGGTTACAGCTCACAAACCCCAAGTTTCCAGCAGAAGGGCCAGGCCTCTTAGAGCCCGTTAGAAAATGCACCGAGACTGGCTGGACAGGAGCCTGCATCTGCCCAGGGCCAGCTATCTCCCTACTTCCCCATCAGATAGCCTGCAGGACCCACCTGGGAAATGTTGGGGAGTGGGCTGGAGTCTCCCATCAGTCCCCCCTTTCTCCTTCCAGAAAGCCCTAAGCCTACAGGCAGGGAAAAACAAAATTTAGGGCCACTCTGGGTCCCCAGTTTGCTCATGTGCCTGCTCTTTGCCAGCAACTCTGCTGCTTGTCACGGTCCCCAACAGGTGCACCACACCTTTCACAGAATCGCACTGCTCCTCTGCTTCTAAAGGTAGCTCCAGGACTGACTCTTTCAGGAAGACTTCCTTGACTGATGCTTCTGGGCTCTGGGCCCTTAATAACAATAGTGGCTAACACTTAATGAACTCTTCCATGGGCCAGACCCCTTGCCAAACCCTCTATAAACGTTCTTCAGTGAATTCACACAGCAGCCTTGAGGGGCTGATATTAGCTCCATTTATAGATGAGGAAACTGAGTCCCTGGGTACAAATGAATTGGCTCAAGTTCCTACAGCTGAAAAGCAATACCTCAAGCCCTGTGTAGTGTGGTTGATAATTGATTTTTTGCTTATTTGTTTTGTTTTCTTTTGTGAGACAGGGTCTCACTATGTAGTCCAGGCTGGCCTTGAACTTAAAGAAATCCTCTTGCCTCAGCCTCTTCAGTGCTAGAATTACGATCATGTACCACCTACTCCAGCATGCCTGACTCTTTAGATTTAAGCCCCTAGCTCTCTTATGTGTCAACATACTGCCTCTATCTTTCTAGTTATAGACATCTGGAACAGCAATGAGGAGGCTGCAGGCTACCCTGAATCTACACACACACACACACACACACACACACACACACACATTGAACTTTCACCAGTATCCGAACTCCCAAGAAGGCAGTCCAGGATAGGAAGGGTAGAGAACTAATGCATGCATCGGAAGGCCTTCCCTTTCCCCTAGTGGCAGTGGGTGAAGGAAACGGGTGCAAAGGGGTGACCTTGAGTGTGTGAGCCTCGTGTCTCTCTTAATAGTGGCCCATGAGGCTTTTCTCAGCTTTAGGAGCCAAAGGAGGAATTCCAAGAACTACCCAGTCCCTCCTCCTCTGAGACAGCACTAGCCATTTGCCCAGCAGACCTCTGCTGTCTATGTATCCCTGTCACCCTGTCGTGCGCATGTGTGTTGGGGTAGAGCAAGAGACAGTTCTTCTCTTCACCATCAGGTTGAATGCTCCAGAGCTGGTGGCCCCGCCACTGAATCCTTTCCCTGAAGAGCCTCATCCAGGGGGAGCCAGACAGACAGCCTGGAGAGTCTCACTGAGCCTTCTACAAGGGATTTTTCTTTTTTTTTTTTGTACTGGAGTTTGAAGCAGAGCCTCACACATACTAGGCCAATACTACCACTGAGCTACATCCCCAGCCCTTTTTAAATTTGGAGGCAGGGTCTTGCCAAGTTGCCGAGGCTGGGCTCAAATTTGAAATCCTGCTTCAGCCTCCTCATTCACTGGAATTATTGGCATGTGCCACGATGCCTGTCCCAGGAGACTTTGTAAACGAGACACTTGAAGGACTTGAATTAGTGAAAACTGTTCTCCCACCATGGTCAGACAGGTTGGCAACTGAGCCTCAGAGTAGTTGTAGCTTTTGGACTGGAGCATCAAAGTCCAGGACATAAAGACTTCCCAGTCTTTCCTGGAACCAGGAATGGAGAGAGGTGGGGTGGCTACAGCACTGAAGTCGAAGGCTAGATGGGTCTCTCATCACCCTAGGGCAGGGGTGGCGGGGGAAGATGTCTAGCATCAGGGTGGAATCAAGGAACGCACAGAGGATACAGAGGCAGCTTCTGCAGACCCAGGCATCTCTGAACACCGCCAGGAGGCAACCGGAGCCCAAGCCTCCCCACCTGGCTCTGCCTGATGCCCTCACTCTCCCTACACCTTCAAATGTCTTTGCAGTGCCTCCTCCTCCTCCGAGCACCATCTCAGCATTCGGGCACAACCTCTCCACAACAGAGGACGCAGTTTTCCCCGTCTCCCTCCAGTGCTCTGGGCCCCTCCACATTGTGTTGGGACCCAGCTCCAGCTCCACCTTTTCCCACCCCTAGAAGCTCTCTTAATCCCCAGGGAGACCCAGAGCCAGCTCTGTTCCACCAGTCACTGAACCCCAAGGTATTCGCATATCCCAGGGCATGGTGTCCAGATGCATGTGTGGCAGGACACTTGGATTGCCTCGACCTCCTAAGTGCTGCAGGAAAAAGGACCATGGGTGAGTCTGGGAAGACTTGGATTCTGGAAAAGGAGTCAGGACTGGAGTCTCGACTGTCCTACAGCCCCTCACCCTTTAACAAAGCTTCCTATACCGCACAAGCTCAACAGAAGTTATCTCCAAAATCTTTTTAGGCCCAATGTCTTGCAATGGTACCATGTCATCTGCCCTCACTATATAACACTATTAGACCTAGGGCTGCTCTGTCAGCTGTCAACTGTGTCACAGTTGTGGCCATGAGTTCCTGTGGCTTCCTCTGCCATCATCCCCTGGATGATACAAGACTCAGTTTGCTTCTCTGCAACATGAATGTTATTTTCTCCCTCACTCCCCTAGCACGCAGCTTGTGCCTTCTGAAGTAGCTGAGAACATTCCAGCTGGTGACAGGTTGGAGAGGAGCCCCCTGGAGAATGGCTCTGGGGCTCCTTACACCAGCCGGGACACTGCTCACCCTAAGCACCTGGGTCGCATTTAATCCCCCCCTTTTTTGTGGTACCAGGGATTGAACTCAGGACCTTGCGGCACTTATTCTACTGAGCTATCTCCCTGGCCCCATACATTTAATCCCATATGCTTTTTGTTGTTGTTTTTTAAGACAGGGCTTTTCCATGTAGTTTGGGCTGGCCTTGAGCTCACTGTGTAGCCCAGGCTGGCCCAAACTCACAGCGATCCTCCTGCCTCAGCCTCCTGAGTGCTGAGATTATAGGTGTGCGCCCCCACAGCTGGCTAGCTGGTCCCACCACTCTTGCTGAGTCCTGTAAAGACTACTACTGCTCCCTCTTCCACAAGGTTCCCCTGTACTGGGGACCCAGTGTCACAAGGGGCCAGGAATAGTTCTGAGAGCCTATCCCTGAGCAAGTGCCCACAAACTCACCTGCCTGCTGTCCCTCCTGAGGACCTGCCTGGGAAGGGTGATGGGGAGCAGGACTGGGTGGGGGCAGGTGGTCTGGCATGTACTCTCACGCCTCCTCCTGCCCAGGTGCTGAGGCGCCAGAGCCCCCATCTGGCCTCCAGCTCTGAGGGAAAGCTCTTCTGAGCTGTCCCAGGACAGCTGCCCCCAATAGGGTCCTCTTCACGCGCCATCTCACCCCAACTCAGACTCTAAAAATGGTT
>PVKN010002276.1:0-33472 GCA_004027915.1 Capromys pilorides | reverse complement strand
AGTGTTGTCAGTGTCACCCGCAGCCACTGTCCTAGGCACTGCTCTGCTGGAGCAGACTGCAAGACAAGAGGCCACCTGCCCACCTGCCTGGAGTCCACAGCCCGCCTTGCCAGGTCTGAACATCCATGGAATCCCAGCAAGGGAAGTGGGGCTCACTGCTGCCTGACCCTTAGCCCCAGGGTCTTCCTTCCCCCCGGTTCTGCAGCAAAGAACTTAGAAGGGGAAGAATCCTCCTCGGGATGCCCATGCCCAGGGCACCAAACAGGCAGGTGCCCTCGACTATTGCAGGGACAGAACACCAGTGGTCAGGGAGGTCCTTGGGCGAGTACTCACAAGTAAGCCGTCAGGGGGTCCAGGTCTCCCGGCACAGTGGAGAGCCCCAGCTCCGAGCAGTCTGCCGACAGCATGATGCCATCCTCCTGGCAGTGGCAGGGGGCCGGGCAGGCTGCGCGCCCCTGACCGGGCTGGGCGGCGCCGTCCGCGCACCGGGAGGCGCACAGCGCGGCGCAGAGCCACAGCGCCCAGGACCCGGGCGGGCTGGGCATCTCGCGGTGGGCTGCGGGCACCTGGTGGGGGCACAGGCGGGCACACAGATGCAGTGGCCTCCGGGGCTCGCCTCCCGGTCGCGGACCCGCGGGCTGTGCCGTCGGTGGGGACCGCCCCGCGGCTGTGCTTGGTGGCAGCGGCGGCGGGAGCGCAGGAACCTTGCAGTCAGAGAGGAGCAGGCATTGTTGAGTGATCTTCGTTATTCAGTTTCACAGGCTGGGCTTGGCGAGGGAGGGAGACACAGGCGGAGGAGGAGTCAAGGCAACTTTCTACGCTGCGGCTCGCTTCCCTTCCCTCCTTCTTTCCGAACTGGCAGGAATTTCATCCCGGAAAGGAAAGGGAGGGGGGAGAGGCCAGAGAGGCTCCGCATGCGGGAGAGCTGCACTTGTTGGAAGAGGGTGCCCTGGAGCCTGGGCCCAGGGGCTCGGCCCCTCCTGCCTTGGGGACACCCACAGAGTCACATGGGACCCAAAGGAGTCCCTGGGGAAGAGACCGTGAGGCCCTCCCAGGCCCTCAGCGCCTCTACCCCTGGCTACCTGGCGGGGCCCAGACCCAAGAGAAGCGATTTGTTCAAGGTCACGCCGCTGAAGGGGGCACTGCCGGACTGGGGGCAGGTCAGCCCTCCCCGACCTGCGCCCTTGGTGACCAAAAGCCGGCACCTGTCCTCGAGGGGATTAGAGGCGGTGGGCGCGGAGGGGCACCAAGGACGTGAACACGGATCTTCGCGTCCTGAGTGCACAGTGGCTGCCGAGGCACTCGTTCGCTCTCAATCAGGTTTATGGCCGGAGGATCACCTTGGTCTCTGCTCCCAAGGTAGGGAGGCCAAGGGGCTTTGCTCTGCTCAGCTGGTTGTCAGCACCTGCCAGAAAGTCAGCAGATTGGCGCCACCTGGTGGCTGGATGCTGCAGCTGTCTGTTAGCCTCTTTCAGGTTAGAAATGCAGGGTTGGCTTGGCCCGAGCCAGGGAGCCAGGGAGCAAGGAGAGCAGTGATGGATAGCAGAGTCGAGTCTATGTTCCTTTCATCAATTCCTCCCCACCCTCTGCTGGTCTCTTGGGACCAGAGGTGCTGCACAGCTGCACAACAACACCAGTAGATCCTGACCCTAGGACTCCAGTTGGAGCTATGGTCCTCAAAGTGAACCATGAGCCTTAGGAGGGCCCTGCACAGCAGTAAGATGCAGCACAGAGGTGCCGCGCAGAGCCCCTCAGTAGGGCTGCGTTTGGCTCACAACTCTGTGACCTCGGCTCTCTCTCATTCCTGCCGCTCCAGTGTGAGGGGCGCAGGATGGGAAGACCATGGCTGAGCCCCGTTGCAGCTTCCACAGCAGCCCCCAGGCAGTGCTGTCCCCAGCCTGCCCATGCAAGGGTCATTACTGCAGCAATGCTGAGGACTCTGGATGAGCTCTGCGTACAGCAGAGGCCCCTGACACTGAGTCTTCTTGGAGCAGCCCCAGAGCCTAGCCTCATCCTGGGAAGGCTCTCGATGGGCAGAAAGCCTTGCTTTCCTTCAGGTAAGCCTGAGAAGGACCCCCTCTGCCACTGGACTAATGCCTGAAACATTACTAAGAAACTGAGGTTACGCAGTGAGACCCCTGACCCTCACCCCAGTCGGGGGTCTGGCTCCACTTAAGGGAATTCTGTGCCAATTTCTCCTGGCTTCCTCTGTGTCTTCCCAAGATCCTCTAGCGAAGTTCCCTGCATCCAGTGCCAAGTACCATGTCATACAGAAACTTGCAAGGTGACAGGGAGGCAGGTAGAAAGGAGCTTATAAGGTGATCAACAATCCTGTGGTGATGTGCAATCCACTCCAACAGTGTGAGGGATAGACAGCCTCAGCCCCACCCTCCCCTCTGGTCCTTTAGCTTTTCCATCTCCATATCCCTTGTGTTTTCACCTACCTCCATGCCACAAGGAGGGGAGGAAGGAAGAGGACAAACAAAGCAAGCCAATTTGGCCTGAGGGCCACAGGGTGGCTGTAGTGCCTCTACGCTGGCAAGGAGCCTGGCATGCAGAGAAGCCTAGGGATGACAGGAGGGATATGGGGAACAGGACGAATCCTAATGCAATCAGGGGCAGTGGAAGGGAAGGGGGACTCTACATCCAGAGATCAGCACCACAACACTAGGAGTGGAAAGACTGAAGTCCAATGAAACTGGGAAACTGGGGACTATGGGGGGAGCTAACAGCCTACCAGCTGGTGTCAACAGACTCAGCTCAACCTTGGGCCCCAGCTCCTGGCTCTGTCTGCTCCATGTGTACCCGCAAGGCCCTTATGTTGGGGCCATGTCAGAGGATGGACAGACAGAGCACTCAGCCTTAGCCTCAGCCACGTGTTTTTATTCCCTGCCCCTTCCCTTCGCAGTCTGGTGCCAGGTAGCAGCTGCTCTCCTGGAAGCCAGGCAGGGGACTTGCTAGGATAGGGCTGGCAGAGCACAGGCTGCTCCTGCATTCAGGGCAGCTCCTCCACCAGTGCGCTCTTCAGACAGTTGTAGAGGTAGATATACCGCTCCTGCAGATAGACGAGGAGAAGGAGGCTCACTCACTCTTCCTCCCCAAACCAGGTAGGGAAAAGCCCCAGGTCTCTCAGTTCGCAGGACACCATCTAGGCAAGAGCATAGTGGCCCACAGCGCCACCTGGTGGCAACAGGGGTGGCATTGGCCAGGGCCTTCCTTCTCTGCCCATCGCTTCCCATAGCTGTTCCCACTTCTCACCAGAGTAGGGGTCACGAGGGCACAGGCCTGTGACTGCTCCAGTGCTGCTTTGAAAATGTCCACAGTCTGCTCAGCCCCCACCTGCTGCAGCAGCTGCTCCATGGCCAGGAAGGTGCCCAGCTGGGACACACATTTGCTGCAATGGACCTAGAGTTGGACGGGGAACCTGAAAGGGTTGGGATGGAGGGTATCGAAGGAATATGGGAACACCAGACCTAGGCCCAGGGACTGAGAAAAGCTCCTGGGCACTTGGTCCATCAGCCAAACTGGGCCCAAGCAGAGAGGGGGAAATCCCTAAGACATCCCTGAGGACAGGACAAGAGAAGACAAGGCTTCGGGAGACTGTCTTTTTGACCCATAACCCAAGAAGTGTTCAGGAAGATTTGTCCTCCAGCACCTGCAGTGGCTGAGTAGTGTACCCGGTTTCTTGTTCTTGCCCCGGAAGCAGCACTGGCCCACATTAGCCAAGAAAGGCAGCAGGGTGGTAGCAGGCAGCTCACGCCCAGGCTCCCGGCATGGGAACTGCAGCTGCCGCACCAGCCTCTCAGTCCCACTCTCCCTGGGGCAACGATCAGATCAGCATTGGTGCCTGGAGGGAGGGAGAGATCAACACAGGACTCCGCCCCCACCACCCACCACTCTGTGTCCTATGGCCTCAGCACCTACATGTGTGACCCTGAAGAGAGTACAGGGCCAATTGGAAGTGCTGCTGTCTTCCACCCAGTGCACAGCCACCATGCCTGTGACGACGGGCTGTGTCTTGGTTGGCCAGAAGACCTGTGGCTGGGACCAAGCCAGAGATCACCTTCCTAAGGTCTCTGTTGCACCCATGTCACAGACAGTAGCACACATTCCTCCTACCTAGGCTCGGCTCCCACCCAGCCTGGCTCCCATCTCTGCTTGCCTCACCTTCTCCTGGGGGTCAGGTGGGCTCAAGGACACCAACATGCAGGCCCCATGCTCCCACACCAGCTCCCAGAGTTCCTCGGGACCTGCAGGCCCCGTCAGCACCACGTGGTCTCGGCCCAAAGGCCCACTCTGCAGAGTGAAGCTCATTGGCTCACAGGGATGGAGGTGTCCCCTGCTCCAGGAGACCCAAAACCACCAGGCCCAGCCTGAGCAGCACATAGGGTCAGAGAGGGCCACCAGCATCATCTCACAGGGAAGAGCCAGGCTTCTGGGACAGCATCCACAGAGCTCTCTTCCATGGCAGAAAGCCGAGACAGAGTCATCACCTGTGGAAAGTGCTGAGGGTGAGGCTGTGGGTGGTCCCCAGCCCATGTGTGCAGCCCCCAGTCCTTGTCCTCAGGACTCACAGGAGACAGTGCTGTGCTGCTCATAGCCAGAAGAGGGCGACAAAGAGCCACGCTTGTTCTTGAGAGCCTGCAGCAGCAGCTGGGAAATGGGCACCCTGAGGCCAGGTGGGGGAGAGCTGCCCGCCCGTGCCACCATCCCTGGTCTGAAGCATACCTTGTATTCCTTCAGGAAGCCGGCATTGGCATTGGCTTCCCTCTTGGCACATGCCTGCGGGAAGCTGGCCACAGAGATGGGCCCAGTCCTGTGTTGGGGAGGAGAGGAGAAAAGGCACACAGGGTTGCCCAGATGTTGCTGTGTCTTGGCTCAGGACTACAGGAGCCAAAGAGAGTGCCAGGGAGCCAGACTCACTCGGACATGCCCGAGGGCCCTTGCAGAATCCGGCTCAGGACACAGCTGTGCAGGAAGATGTACTGGCTCTGGTGGGGAAAGGGCATCAGCCTGCTGAGCCCTGCAGCAGAGCACCAGGCCCTCTCGAGGCAGGAGCACGGCAGGAGGTCAGGGGAGTCACACAGGAGCCCCCTGTGCTGTCCCAGGCTCCAAGATGGCAGTGGCGAGCCTTCCTCCCCTTTTCCAAAGAGGAAACAGCAGCCCAAGCAGGGTGTCACACCTTGAGCCCCCTGCCCCAAGCTCCTCCATACGGCCCTGTGAGCTCCCTTCCCCAGTCTCTCTGTGACTGTGCCCGAAGCCACCCACCCCAGCCCACTCCCCAGAGTGCTGAGGCTCTCACCTGGGTCTGGATCATGAGAGGCCGGTACAGCCAGAGCGTGTACACAGTGTTGAACACATCCACCCTCTGCTCCTCCTCCAGCTGCTGCAGCAGCTTCAAAGGGGCCACAAAAGTACCTGTGCGGCCCACACCAGCGCTGCAGAGACAGCCCCCCCAGAGCTGAGTTGGGGAGGGCCACCATGTCCCCACCATTCCTGGTCAAAGCCAGGCAGGGGTCTTCCATAGTCCCACTTGCCCTCACTTGCAGTGCACCAGGATGGGCCCTGTGCCCTGGGTGGCCCTCACCTGCTCCTGGACCAACTCCACAAATGCAAGCAGGGAGCCAGAGGCCTCGAGGATGCTGTGGTCTGGCCAGGTGGGGAACTGCAGCTGCTTCACCATCCGCTGTTGGGCACCCTGAGGCAAGGATGAGCAGGAGGGTCGGTCTATGCAGCTACACTGTGACTTCCTAGCCCCCAGGTCCCGTTTGCCCTAAAACCCCCTTACCAGCTCCCTGAGGGCAGGGCTGAGGCCCCCCTCAGACCAAGTGTTCCCTTATCCCAGGCTGGAGGCTCATAGGCCCTCAAAGAGCCCCTTCTGTGAGCTGAGAGCACCCAAGCAGGAGGGACTCCAACCCCTGGCTTCCCTGCCCCAGAATTCGCCACCAGGAGGACAGCCGAGGGATGTGGTGGGCAGGGAGCCCTGAACTGAGTGCAGGGACCTGGGGTCTATCCTTCACCTCTCCACCCTTGGCCACACATGTGCTGCAGCCCGAACTCCCTCCTGGTCCACTCGTCCCTGGGCTCCTCAGCCAGGATGTGGATGGTGATGTGACCGTGGGTCATGGGGGTGGAGTCTACTGGCCAGTAGTGCTCACACAGCACCTGGGACCAAGGGTCAGAGAAGGAGAGAGCAGCCATGGGTTACATCACTGCCACCCCCACCGTAGCCACTCCAACCCTCCTCACCTTGTGGTGCCTGCCACCCTGGTGAAATTCTGCTCTTCTAACCCATCAGCTCTGAGGCCACCTCTTCCAAAGGTGTCACCACCACCACCCACTCACCCTGTGTGTGTTCAACTCCTCGCCCTGGACCTCCCTATGGCTGGGAGGACTCTGCGTTAATGGCTGGTCCTTTGTGAAACTGGTGGCCCTGATTTAGGAGCCATCTGCCTTTGCCTTGTGGCTCATGAAAGGACAGATTTAGCGGCCTTTCTTGGTCCCAGGCCCCATAGGGAGCCAGGAACAGAGGGGATGCAACCCAAGTCAAGCCAGGAGCTTATGAACCTGATCCTTTCCCTCACACCCCCACCTCAGGTGGCCCTGGGACCCCACCCACCCACCTACCCTTCCCCAAGCCTGACTGGCCTCACTCCTGCCTCACATCCCTGCAGAAGATGGGGGCGTATGCCCCCTGGCGGCCGTCCTGGAAACTGCACTACGTGCTCACCCTCCCGTTCTCCATGCCCACAGTCAACATGACGATGGTGTGGACCTGCTGCTCCCACACCAGTCGCCAGAAGTCTTCCAGCGTCTTCTTGAGAGGTCCCTGGGTGGCAATGTACTCTCGTGGGTGAGAGTAGCCCTAAGGTGTGGGGCAGAGGGCAGGAACACCTTAACAGGTGAGGCTTGAGCCCCTGACCCCACCAAGCACGCAGCAGTAGACATGACCCTGTGTGACCTCCAGAGGGCAGAGGCTGTGTGCATGCACGTGTGTACACCAAGAGCCCACACCGGAGAGGTGACTTCAGGGACACAAGCACCACCTGTGCCCTACACCTCGAAGGGACAAGAAAGCCTACATGAAAGTGACAAAACCTACATGTGCTAGAAACAGCTTGCCCAGCCCACCCCCTCACCAGTCCTAGAGTGACCTTCCTGAACCAAAGCCTACTTTTCTTCGAGCTCTCTGCCTCCCATGGCTCCCTGTTGCCCACCACGTAGACTCCAGAGCCCTCAGGCTGAAGCCAAGCTCCTCCTCCATATCCAAGCCCAATCTTTCCCCATTCCCCATCTCCTATCAAGATGCCCCTCATCCTTTTGGAGACCAAGTGTCCTCTCCTCTAGGAAATCTCTCTGGATTCCTCAGGTGGGCCAGATTTTTCCTTCTTCCGCGAGCTCAGAGCATTGCTTGTTCCTCAGTTCCAGCACTTGTCACACACACGTGTGTGGCAGGTGTCACACACATCACATACCATGTGCTCTCTCCTTTGAAGGTATGAATGTGGCTGGCTCCATTCCGCCCCCTGGGACCCAGCACAGAGCCTGGCACACAGACACACTCTCAAAACCACTGCTGCATTGATCTAGAGGAGCGGAAGCAGGGCTTCATGGACCACTGCGGAAGTAGGGCAGCAAGCTGTGTCCTGAGAGCTGGCTACATCCCAAGCAAACGCCCCACAGACAGCCCACTGTGGCCTTTACTGGGACAAAGCTGGCGTTGATGTAGTCGGAGTGGGGCTCTCCCTCCAGCTGGGCCAGCCTGACCCTGGAGTGGTCGTCTGCAGAGGGTAAAAGCCATGAGTCCAGGGCCCTCCTCCCAGCCAAGCTCTGGCCCTCCACCCAGGCCCCTGTCCTTCCCCCCAGAACTCACAGGGCAGCACATGTGGGTAACGGTTTTTGGTGATATTGGCAGGGTGTTCGGCCTCCAGTCTGGGCTGCTCCCTGCCCACCTCCTTCAGTTCCTATAGAGATCAAGGCAGACACTGGTTACTGAAACCATAGCCAGTGAGAGGCAGGCATGGTGACTGTGAGGTCCAGCCCAGCATAGATGGTCCCTGATCCTCCCTCCTGGACCTGTGGGCAGAATGGACCTTACCTCAAACTCCTGAAAGAAAGCCTGATGTGCATGGGCACTTTTGGCCTTGAAGCTCTGCCGGAAGCTGTGCATGGAGATGGGCCGGTGGGTCCGCCTGTGGGTGACAGGTATAGAGCTGGCTGCACAGCCCAACCTCCTGGTGGGCAAGTGCCTGTCACAAACGCAGACCCTGAGGGGAGCCACTGGTGTTCCAGCAAGTCCCTCCACTGTCCAGCCTGGGCAGGAAACCACCAACATGGGAAGATAGGAAAGGGGAGCAGAGAGAGAGAGAGAGAGAGAGAAGCGAGGCACACACATGCACGTGTGGGCCTTCTGACCCCTCCCTACACAGCTGGTACTCCGTTAAGGTCAATTCAGCAGGAAGTCAGTCTGGGGAAGGCAGCCTTGTGCTCAGGTAACACATGTGATTAGCCCAGTACAGTAAGGACTACACAGGGAGACATGGCGGCTCATTTCATGAGTCAGCTTGGTTGAACCATGGAGTCCAGGTATTTGGCCAGATGCTATTCTGGATGCTGCTTTTGTTTAGAGTGAGGTTAACATTTACACTGGTGAACTTTGAGTAGAGCAGATTACTCTCCTCATGTGGAGAAGCCATCCAGTCAGATGAAGGCCTGGATAGAACAAAGACCATCCTCTCCTGAGTAGGAAGGAATTCTGTCAGCAGACATCTTCGGCTGCCTATCCCCTCAGAGTTTCCATCCCAGGATCACCAGTATTTGTTTTGTTTGTTGGCTTTTTTTGTTTGTTTGTTTGCTTGTTTTCACCAGTACTGAGATTGAACCCAGGGCCTTGTGCATGCTAGGAAAACTATCCACCATGGAGCAACACCTCCAGTCCTTTTTTGAGACAGGGTCTCACTAAGTTATGCAAGCTGAACTTGTGTCAGCCTCCCAGGTAGCTGGAATGACAGAAGTGCGGCACCATGTTTGGTCAGTCAATTCTTTAGTCGGTCTCTGTCTCTGTCTCTGTCTCTGCCTGTCTTTCTCTGCCTCTCTATTTGTCTCTGTCTCTCTGTATTTCCCTCTCTTCCCTGTTCCTCTGATTTCTTTGGAAATCCCTGAGTTTCCCAGTGAATTTGGAGGAGAAAGTGAGAGGGAAGTCACCCTGTGAGGAGGAACGTGGGGAAGGGGCTGGCAAAGGTCTGGAGGCCCATTGGGTGCAGTTACAGAGGAAGAGGCTTCCAGGGGAGTCTTGGCAATGCCACCATGGCCTTCCAGCAGGGTGCAAACGCAGGTGCACCCACCGAGGACCATGCTGCACAGGCTCGTGGGCCACGCTGTCTTTCTCTGCCCTGCTGAGAGAAGAGGCAGAGATTTGCAAAGGCAGCCCTAGGGTAGGAGCTGGCTGCCCTGGTCACAGGGTTCTCCCCAAGGGCCCCTCTACTCACCTCTGCCCCTTCACCTGCCACTAGCCCAGCAGGCTCAGAGCAGCACAAATGGTAAGTGCACAGCCTGCCGTGAGGCCCACCATGACTGGCAGGGACACTGCTGTCAGGGGGACACTGGTCCGGGGCTCTGTGGAGGGCCAAGGAAGGAAGCAGCACGGCAGTCTGGTTCTCTTGGCCCTGCAGGCCCCTGCCAGCCTTTCCTGGGCTTGGGCCTCTCTGAGCACAGTGACAATGCTCTGTGTTCACCCCACCCCCAGAAATCCTAGACACAACCTAAGGCCAGAACTGCTGAGCTGAGAAACCGAAAACACACAGCAAGGATTCTAATGGCCCTCCTCCTGCCTGACACCCTTGAAAGGAACAGTAAAAGGCCTAGCTTCCTGGACCTTTTAGAGCAGCACCGGCCTCCACAGGGACATGGTCTCACTAGGTGGTTCAGGCTGGCCTCAAACTCAAGGTGATCCTCTTGCCTCAGCCTCTGCAGCACTGGGATGACAGGCACGCAGCACCGCACCCTGCTCTTTGTTTTGTTTGTTGGCTTTCTTTTGTCTATGGCACGGAGGATAGAGCTCAGGTGACCGCTCTACCACTGAGCTATCTTTTTACTTTTTTTAACACAGCTACTACTAGGAGGTTCCAGATTACATTGGGGTTCACTTTGCACTGGTGGATTGTCATGTGTTCCTAATGGCCAGTGATGTTCCAGAAACTCAGTGGCCTGGAGGGCAGCTGGTTGCAGCAGGCAGTGCAGGAGGCCTGTGGCCGTAGACAGCAGCGACCTCCATGCTCTGCTCTTCCTGCAGCCCCGTCTCAGCTCACCCAGGCCAAGTCTGGTGGCCAGTGGATCTCACCAGTGCCTGCCCTACCTGAGAAGGCTGAGAAGGAGATGATGGTCTCAGGAGAGCTGAACCTGGTAAAGGTGGCAACACTGAACCTGGCACAGAGAAGCAGGACATTTTATTGGGGAAGGACAGACATTCAAGGGAGCAGGGCCATGGGCATTGGGCGTTCAGAGAGTTTTCCCTCCCTCTACTCTTTAGAAGCTGTGCATGGGCTCCCTGCTGCTGGTGAGAAGACCACCTCCAGCTTCTCTTCCACCTCCCTTCCCTGTCCTAAGAGCAGGAAGAAGCTCTAGAAATTGGCACCTGGATGGCCTCTGCACTGCTCTGGCAACCCCAAATGGAACTACTCCCTTGTTCCATTGCCTGCCAGGAAACCCAGTCAGAATAATTCTGGTGGCCTTGCAGATTAGCACATGCATGCCTTTTGTGACTCAGTCACTGACCCATGCAGGATGCTTAGAATGGATCGCCCTCCCTTCAGCCTGCACCCTCACCTATACTGGAAACCTGGCTTGAGCTGCCCGTTACATATCTCCTGCATGTGGCCACAGTCCTCTGTGCCCACAGACACTGTCCAGGACCTTGGCACCATCCAGGGCCCTGGGTAGAAGGGATTGGGAAGCAGGACAGCCAGGTAGGAGTCGTGTCCTCCATAGCAGTGGTCATACCACGTGTGGCTGATGACTTCCTGGGTGGGCCGAGCCACTGGGGGAGGAATGGGGAAGGCTCAGAGCAAGGTGGGCAGCAGACTTGAGGTCGCAGGCTGTGCCCCAAGGAAGCGTCTGCTTTTCTACAGCGCGCTCCCTCCACCCTCAGCCCAACACCGCTGCTGTCCTCAAGAGCGTCGCGGGAATCCCTTCTGCTCCAAGATCGGTGTTATCTTTGGACCGTGCATCTCACCACCCCAGTTTAGGCAACCCCCACTCTTCCCAGCCCCGGATGGGCCCAGGACTCACGTGCCATGCTGGTAGTGGCGATGACACCGTACCACTGGATCTGTCCATCGTCCTTGCCAAACATGCCCCGTGTGATCACTACCACAATGCCCATCCCAGGATCCTCCAGCTGGGGGGCTGCAGCTAACTCTGGGGGGTGCCAAGCTGGGGACAGAGAGAAAGAAACAAGCCCTGACAAGGTGCCTCACCATTAGTCTTCAAGGACAGGACCATTCCTTCCTGGGTCCTGAACCTCTCACAGTACCTGACAACAAATGGCTAATGGACATAATTTAGTGAGGAAGGCCTGGAAGATTCCCAAGACAGGGAACCAAGGTGCACAGCAGGATGAGCACCAGAGGAAAGGGCAGGACCAGGTAGGCAGGGCCCCAGGCAGCCAGGACCAGCAGCAACAGTGCCCTAGGGGGCGATAGAGGGGGACTGGGAAGCAGAGGCAGCCCCTGAGGACCGGAGGTACCTACTCTCTGCAGAAGTAGCGCACACCAGCGTGACTGCCCAGCTCCACTGACCGTTCCTACCCAGCATAGTCAAGCTGAGGCGGTAGGAAGTGGCAGGCACCAGGCCAGACAACACGAGAGCATTCTCAGAGGTGTTGGCCTGGAACACGAGGCGAGCATCCCCTCCTACAGCCAGCTGCTCTGCCACCACCAGACAGGCACCCATGTCCCCTGCAGGCTTTGTCCAGTTCAGGGTCAGGTGGGTGGCCTCAGGTTGGCACTGCACATGCTCCACGGGGCCAGGTTCTGTGACACCAAAGGCACTGCTGTGGGGGTGTCAGTGTACCGCCAAGAGATGGCGGCCAGCCACATTGGGACCTGGATGCCTACAAGGGTCTGAGCTTGCCATCTCTCCTGCCTCTCCCGGATTGGCTGCCACCCAAGGCCCTCCCTGGCGCCCAACTTACCTGTCCACTGGTGAACGCTGGTCTTGGCCTGGAGCTCACCAGCCCAAGTGGTAACCTCTAAAACATACTTGCTACCTGGCAAGAGGTTGCTAAAATTATCGGACAGGATGTCTGGGGACACAGAGATGTTATAGGCCAGTGTTTGGGATTCTTGGTGGTAGAGGAGCAGTTGGTAGCCATCTTGCTCCCCAGGACCATTACCCCATGAGGCCTCCAGGCTGCCTGGGCTTCCACAGCCATGAAGCTGCAGTCCATGGACAGAGGATGGGGCTGCACCGAGAATAAAGAAGCATCACGGTCAGTGTGACCAGCCTCAGCCCTTCTCTTGGGCCCTGATACCAGACCTGCTTCTCTGAGAACCTGCCCCCTTTGGCTACCCTGACCTGGCTGCCTCCTGCTTTGGCCCTGGGCCTGGCCCCTCTTCCTCACCCCCAAACCTTTTACCAGTTTGGGCCATGAGAGTAATGGTGACATTCTGCCCACAGGATTGCAGGGCGGTCACTTGTAGCTGGTAATGACTCCCTGGCACCAGGTCTTGGAACTCAAAGCTGGAATCATTGGTATGGGCCTGGAGCGGCTGCCCTTCAGGGGAGCCAAGTGGGCTCAGATGAGTGAGGCAGAGGGCATGGCCAAGCCCACCCAACTATTCTGCGGCCCAGCTCAGAAGGAGGCTGGTAGGCCTCCCCTGGCTGGTGATGTTCACACTTAGGGGTGTGCCTAGGATAAAGGAGTACATTCAGAGTCTCCCAGAACCCCTTCTTCCCTAAAGAAAGAGGAATGGCCAAAAGAGGATGCTAGAGTGGGACCCAGCATCAGAATTATCCCTGCACACCCCCCACTCCTTACCCAGAGTTGGTCCCCCAAAACACCTACCTCCACCCTCCCCATCTGGTTGCCCTTCCAGGGAGGGGCATGAGTCCTCCTGCAAGAAGGAGAGAAGGAGATGGGCAGAGGACTCTGGGGTGCAGGCCTCTGGGAAAGGCAGCAGGGTACAGGACCAAGATCAAGAGAAAGATCCCCAAGCACACCCTGCAGGGCATCCCCTGGAGGCCTAAGGTGCGAATGGCACTGCCCAGCCATCAGTGTGTTCTCGTTCTCTAGTGCTGCCTGAGTGAGAAGGGAACAGCCGCCCTTCCTGCCTAATGCAGACCAGCTGTGGGGCCCTAGCAAGAGGTGGGAGGCCTGCACATCCCCTGGAGAGCAGGAGCCCACCCACTGGACACTGTCCCACATGCCCATCTTACCTTGGCCAAAAAACCGTGGAGCCAGAGGACAGCAGCAAACAGGATTGGGGGCCTCATACTGATGTCTGCAGAGGAAAAATTGGGAAGTAACAGGAGGAGGAGACAGTCCCCCCAGCCCGCCCTTGCCCTGCTGGCAGCGGGCGGGCAGATGGGCAAGGTGGGAAGGGTGACATTTCAAGTAAATGCAGGCAGCAAAGAGGGGTTGCTTCTGAGTCCCAGCCCCTGAGCCCAGCCCCACCCCAGCTTGACAGGGCTTAGTAAGGGGAGAGAGGCGGAGCCAGGCAGAGGGCCCAGAAGGTGGAAGGGATTGCAACTCCCAGGCTGCAGCTGAACCCACCTCCTCCTTTCCTCTCCCCCTGCCAGCAGCTGGCTGCCCAGGAAGAAGTCCTAAACTTGTGGAGAACAGGAGCAGTGGCCTTGCAAACGCACACATGTAGCACAGACACCAGCTACCCCGCTCTGTGCCCTGGAAGCAGCGCTGTGCGGTAGACGGGTAGAGTCTGCGTTTCCATGGGGTGGGGCCCAGTCTCCCCCTCTCCATGGGTAGGTTTTGAGCTCAGTGTGGATGGCGGCTGAGCATCCACAGGGCACCAGGTAGAGGCATGGAAGAACAGCCTTCAGGCCCGGAGTCAGGCCCTGTGGCTCAGCAGCACTCCTGGCTCTTGGGACTCATCTGTCTCACCAAACTGGAACCTGGGCCAGCTGGCTCCACAGAGCGCAGAGGGCAAAGTGCTCCTGATCCCCACACTCCAGTCCTCTGCTTGGATCCCTCAGGTGCTGGCTCCCTAGGATGTTTGCCTGCCTCCTCCACACATTCCCTCTAGGTGAGCATTGCCTGCCCTTATTCCCTGGGCCCTCACAGCCCCCAGCGAGCTGCAGAGGCCTAGCTGAGCCTTCACAGGGCATGGCCTAGAAGATGTGGGCCTCAGACTTCGCTGTACCCCACTGGAGCCAGCTGCTCATTGGGCGCCACTCACCCAGGTGCTCCTGTACCAAGTATGCAGATGGGAGGCAGGGGAGGGGCAGAGGAAACCTCCACCTGGGCCCTAGGAAGGAAGCCCCGGGTGTGGCAGCTCAGAAAGTGAGCATGCATAGGAGACAGACAGGTGCAGAGTCTGTGAACAGCAAGACAGCCCTGGGGGTGTGGGGACTCCCCCAGGGCCATGCTGGCAGGGAGGACAGGCCTGTGTTAGAGACAGTTCAGCCTGGGACTCAGGCCAGGGCCAGGGGCTGCCACCCAGCCCCAAGCCTCAGAGCCACCCACCGGCCCTGGACGGGGGCCTGGAAACATTACTGTGGACTCATCAGATTTTCCAGGCAGAAAGAGAGAGACAGACAGACAGACAGACAGACAGACAGACAGACAGACAGACAGACACAGAGAGAAACAGAGAGACAGAGAGACAGAGGGAGACAGAAAGACAGAGACAGAGAGACAGCACATACATGCTCTTCTGAAAGAACCAGGGTGGGGGCTAACAACAGAGAAGCAGATGTGAAAGGGGAGAGGTTCCCAGCCCTGTCTGGAGGAAAGTGGGGCCACAGCCCACCTTGGTCCTCCTTCCCCACACCTCACCTGGAGACACTTCACACTCTTCTTTCTAGCAGAGTCTCCAGTGGCAGCCACAAAGGAGAGAGGCAGGGTAATAGCATCCTAACTCAGGTGAAGCAGCGGGGACACGGCAGGACACACTGTAAACAGGCTCCCAAGGTTCCCCGCAGAAGAGAGGCCTATTGGGAGGTGTAAAAGGCCCTCCTGTCGGCCTCTCACCCAACTAGGACTGCTTTCAGGGAGGGATAAGGGGGCTCTGGAGGGGACACAGAAAGGGTCTGGCTGAGAAGAATTAGCACCTACTCTCACCCCTAGGCACAGACTAAGCCTCTCCATTCAGCAAAAATGTACCACAGGGCTATAACTCCTCCCAGGCAGCCGCCCCCACAGACAAACCCACATCCTCTCCCTAGAGAACCCCTGGGGTCCTCCCAAGGTCTCAGAGCACCTTACTGGTTCCTTCTGGACAGAGCCAGCCAGGAGGCAGAGGAGGGCTGCGGCAGGTCCCTGCTCCAGCTCCCCAGTGAGAACCAGCCTGCCCTGTCCCTGCAGCTGTCCCAGGCAGGCTCTTCCGGCCCCTCGTCTGTTCTCCCCCAGCCTAAAGCCAGGCCTTGGGCATCTCCCACACTGGAGAAAGATAATCACTAGGCAGGAGAGGACAAGTCGCCCACTCTCCCACACCCTGGGGAAGGTCGCCAGGGAAGGAGGAAGGCCCAGTTTCCCCTGAGCAGACGGTGGGGTACTGACTGTGTGTACACTGACTATGTGCACGTGAGTGCACACGGGATCCTGAGAGTGTACACACCTGTCTGCAGAGATGCATAAGTGGACATCCACCGACAACATAGAGTTAGCAGGAAATAGGAGGTCTGCTGGGGGAAAGGCCACGCTGCGGAACAGATGTCCCTTTTGCTGTTTGTGGGCTTGAGTGGAAGGAGAGGTTCTTCTCTGTCCTGCAGTCGCAGTTCCAGGTCCCTCACCCCAACAACAGGCAAAGAACTGGACTCTTCCCAGAACTCTGCAAGGCTGGTCCTAGCTGCCCGTGTTGCACAGCCTGGCTCACTGTCTCTTCTGCCAGGGTGAGGTATATGGGAAAGTCCCCCTTGCTGGCAGGCACCAGAAAGGTAGCACAGGGAAACTGGGTCACCATGGGGGTGGCATTTAGGACGGCCAGCCTGGGATGCACCTGGGATATGCCCAGTGGGCTTCCCTCCCCTGCCCTCACAGCCTTTCTCTTCTCTGGTGTCTCCCCTCTTCCTCCCTGAGCTGGGCCTCTGTCTCCTCCACACTGTCAGGGGCAAGCCTGGGCCTGCAGTCCAAGCAGACAAGGCAGCTTTGGCTGGCCCCAGGTTTGAGCAGGGAGGGGGAAGAGTCAGATCCAAGAGTTTCTCCAGAACAAAAGAGGGCAGCCGGAGAGGACAGCAGGACAAATGGAGGGTGTGAGACCCAGGACTCCTAGTCCCAAGATCCAAGATCCCCCTGGGAAATTTAGGGTGGCAGCCTTTGCCTCCAGAGGCCCTCAACAGTCTGCCAAGCAGGTCCCCCACTCTCTAGGTGCTGCCAAGAAACAGGGACTTCAAGGAATTGAAGATGCCCTCTCTCCCCATATGCCAGGAGGCTCTGACCCTTGGGGCAGAGAGCTGTGGCTCTCAGGGCCCCGAAGCTGAAAGTGATGAGGGAGGGCTGGGAGTTGGGCAGTGAGTGTGTGTGCAAGGCCAGAGCAAGTGCAAGCTTCAGAGGTGCCAAGGTTTGTGTTCCCGCCCTGCACCAGCCCCCTACGGGCCTGACTTAGGGTCCTGGACACCAGCCCTGCCCTCTGGAGTGGACTAGGCCTCATCTGGGTTGCAGGAAGCCACTCCCCCTGGGAGCTCCTACTGCTGCTGGAATCCCAAGCGGGCTACAGGGAGGAGGATGGGGGGCATCTGATATGAGAGGTCCCACTCAGCTACCACAGCCCCCTCTTGGCTGCCTCGGCCCCGCCCTGGCCAGCTTCCCCTGCTTCTGCTCTGTCCCTGCTGTTATGACCCTGAGTGTCAACCCCCTAGGGAGGCAAGAGGCTGCTGAGGGGACTCAGGGACATGCAGCTATTGAGCCTGTTTCCTCAGCACATACAGCTCTTCCTGGCTTCCAACCATGACTGTATGTTCTTTGGAATCACAGGTAGCTGGAACCTAAGTCCCAACTCAGGAAGACAAATCAGCAATCTGAGTGATAGAAGAAGTTGGAATGCTGCCAGGACAGGGCCACCCCCAGGAACCTCCAGCATCTGGGATGGTGCCCAGCACACTCCAGAGAGAAAGAGAGGGATGGGCCAGGCTCGCAGGCCAGTGGGGAGGTGCTGTACTGTGAGAGGACATGTGTCTTGTCCCATCTGAGGCTCTGGCCACCTCACCTCTGCAGATATTAGGTGTTTAAGGCAGAAGAGAGGAGTGGTCAAGAGCTCGGAAATGGTTGTGCCTTCCACTCAAATTCATGGTGGGCACTGGGAGGGCCTCAAGGTCCTGCCTAACGCCCACCATCCTCCCCACCACACTGCCAACTACCTTTGCCATTCTCCTGGCTCCCAGAGAACACACTCTCTGCCCAAGAGCAGCTTCCAACATTAATTGAACACCGGCCTGTGAAGGGACAAGGGTGACATTATGGCCAACAGATCGTGGAAACCTGGGGGCTCTGGGCAGCTGGTGGGAAGGACTATGCCCACTTCCTCCTCCCCCACCCTGTGGTATCCTAGCTTCCTGTTCTTGATCACAATCAACAGCGGCCTCAAGGGGGGAGCTCTCCTCCCAACCTCTTTCTGTCCTCTCCTTTATCCCAGGGCCCCCACTGTCCATCAGGGGAAGCACTGACCTGTGTGGGAGGCTAAGGCAGAAGCCAGCCTCTGGTTCCTGCCCACAAGTATGCCAGGGATTCCCAGGCTTCTGCTACTCCTACCTCATCCTGACACTGCAGCCAACAGCTTCACCCACTCTCCTTGGCCTCCTCCTCAGGGAAATCCACCCACGGCCTGAGGAGCACAAATGACAAGGAAGAGGACTCAGTCAGCCAACGAAGGAGAGGCCAAGAAAGAGCCAGTCCCCTCCCCCATGTCAAGGGCAAGGGCAGGGGCCACGAGCCACCTTGAGCCTGCAAAGGTCATCCTTGTCCTTCACCTGAATTCTTTTGCTCCGTGGGCCAGCAGAAGGCCAGCCCCCTCCCCACCGCCCTGGCGGTGTGCCCCCCCCCACCGCACCCTTGTGCCTATTTATTGTACATCATTTCTTTTTTGCTGTCACCTTTTGACAGCTGAATCGGAGAAGTGGGAGGAAAAGCGAGAGGATTGGGATTGTGTGTGTCGGGGCGGGAAGAGAAGGGAGTTTGGAATGTTCCAAGGCAAAAGGGGCTGTGAAGATCATGACCACGAGCCAGCTGGGCTGTGCGCCAGCGAGAGCCTTAGGCAGCCAGGCAAGGGTGGAGGGCCGTGGACTCCTGGACTTGGAGGCCACTTCAAGGTGCTCCAGCAGCAAAGAGGACCCAGCAGTCCCTGGGGAGCCCAGAGCCTGACAACTCGCTGTAAGTCTTCTGAGAAGACAAAGAGGGCCCTGGGTAGCACCCGGACTCTCAGGGACTGTGCACACGCATAGGATCAGGGCCCGCAGAAGGTTCTGGCCAGGCCCTGGCGTGTCCTTCCTGCACAGAGGGGTTCCTGCCTGCTCTTCCACCAACCCATGTCTGTGCCACCTCTGCTCTGGGAAGATGTGGCCTGTGCTTGGCTGTGAATTCCCAGCGCTTGAAGCAGCAAGAGATTCCAGGAAGGCTCTGGGATGGAAGCAGAGATGAGAAAACAAGTGGCTAAGGTAGGGAGGAGTTGGAGCAACCTGGGGCTCTCAGAGGAGACACAGAACTGGGAGGCAGCTGAGCTCTGCCCAGGAAGCTGGGCGAAGCAGGACATCGTGAGGACCCAGTAGTGAATATGGTGGGAGGGAGTGGGGTTCGGGAGCCAGGGAAAGTGAAGTAGTCAGAGAAGGCCCAGCCCCTTGTCCACTTCCAGGACACCCCCAGCCAGCCCCTAGGGGACACAGGCAGAGGCATCCGACCCCTGGTGGCAGCTGCAGCAGGCGCAGGAGGGCAGCCTGCAGCTGGGGTGTGCGTGGGTGGAAGCGAGGAGGGGCGGAGGGAGGAAGCTGGCTTCCTGAAGCCTTCTCAGCCCTCAAAGACAGACCTACAGACAGACAGACAGCTGGCAAGGAGCAGCCTGGGGACACAGCTGCTTCTGTAAGTATCTGAAGAAGGGGCAGGAGTCCATGGCCTTGAGGCCGGGTGAGCCTAGGGAAACAGGAGAGCATCTCAGAGGAGGGCATGTGGGAAGGTGAGCTGGGGACCCCGTGCCTGGCTGGGGAATGGGTGCTGGTACACCAGCCATCCGCACAGCTCGGAAGGGAGGGAAACCACAGGGAGAGCAGGAGCAAAAGGGCCCGCTCTTCCTGTGGGCAGCCCTCTCCGTCTCCCACAACTGCGCCAACCTACACTGTCCCCTCGCCTCCAGCCCTGTGGGCTTCCCAACCCAACCTGTCACCTTGGCACCTGGGACCCTGGCTCTGGGAGAAGGGGGCTGTCCCCCAGAGAAGGTGGCTTCATCACCTCCATGGTCCCCCACGGGGCCTTCTCCCCATGGTGAGCTGTCGCCTCACCATGCACTGTCGCTCAAGGGCTCGGTGAGGCCATTTCCTGTGACGGTTATAGAGGCGGGAGATGGGGGGATGGGCAGGAGGAGGAAGGAAACACCCCCGGCCTACCTCCCTGGACAGAAAGAGACCCCAGAAGCCAGAAATGGTCTTGGGAGTGGAACGACCAGCAGCTAAGAGAGGAGCTCACCTGCTGGCTCTCCGACAGGCTCCAACACTGCCACCAGCCCCAATTTTGTCATTTGGAGAAAGCCTGCTGGCTGGACTTAGAGATGGTTTCCATGCACTTCTTCCCATACTTGTGCATGACAGTTTGCATTCCTTCCCTTGCCTTTTCTCACCTGGACCTCAATGTAGACCTCTGTGCACCTTGGTCTCCCCTCTTTCTTCTTCCTTCTGGAATTCTTCTGTCTTCATTCATAATCGCCACCTTTCCACCTTGCCCTTGCTATAACCCCAAACGTCCACTATCCGGCCACTACCCAAGAGATCTTGTCTATCGCAGGGTAAAAACTGCCCCTTTACAGGGCCAGTTTAGGGGGAGCAAAGATACCCTCAATGAAAACAGAGCTTACCACTGGCCTGGACTTGCAAGCTTCTTTCTGGCCTATCTGGCAGGCCAGATGCCAACATCTGTGGGACTTTGTCTTCTAGGCAAACAGCATGGCTGAGTGAGCCGCCTGGGCCAGCACCCACCCCAGCATGGTCCGGCCTGTGGGGGCCACTCCACACAACACTTGACAGCCTTATCTTGGGGAGTAGCCATGACCCAGCCTCCACCTGCCAAAACACCACCCAAGAAGCATGTGAGGCTGCAGGAGAGGTGAGATCTTTCCTGGGGGCAAGGTGTTATGGTTGTTGTCTAGTTGTCCCCCCAAAGCCTCATGTAATCATGGGGCAGGGACTTCTAGAGTTTGAGACTTCAGTCATGATCCACTGGGATTATGTGTTTTAGTATGGATGGGATTATGGGTCTGAGTCCTTCTGGGATTATGGGTATGGCCTAAGGCAGATAGGCTGAGGCAGAGAGCCTGAATGTAATATAAAGAGAGACAGAGAGACAGATGTTGGTTGTTGCTCTCTGCGCCCTGGTTGGTCTGTTGTCTCTGTCGCTATTGTTGCTGTTCTGCCGCCATGAACTGGATGCTCTCTGCCCTGTTCCACTCAGCCTTGGGCCAGCCGAATATGGACTGAAACCTCCAGCAACTGTGAGCTAAATACACCTTTCGTTCCTTCATTTTGAATGTCGGGTATTTGTCCCAGCAATGAGTAAAAAGTAACTATGACACAAGATCTTCCCAGCCCTGAGCCCTTCCCTCCATCTGCCCCTCCAAACTCTGATAGCTAACTCCAGAGGGCCTCAGGAGTTGACTCCAATATGGAAAGGAAACCAATAATGTTCACTTGCATGTTGTTTGCGTGTTCTTTACATGTCTGGGGCACAGTTTGTGTCCACCTGGGCCTGCTCCCTCAATGCCAGGTTAGGTTGGCATAGGCCCTGGGGCAAGGCCACAGGGGCTGCCTACTGCTGGGTGTGGGTCTGAGCCTCAGAGCTAGGATAGAGGTGGGAAGAAGTGGGCCAAGAGGTGGGCAACTGACTGGAGCAGTGGGGCTCTAGGCTGTTCCACTGGGGCTAAGGAAGCAAGAAGGGCACACAGAAGGAGCCTGAATCCTTAAAGGCTGGACCTCAGAGGTCAAAGGAAAGACAAGGCGTGGCCTCCTCAGGTGCGCACTGTAGAAATAACAGTAAGATAATAATTGTAAGAAAAGCAAATATCAAACTGGGCATGGTGGTGCATGCCTGTAATCCCAGAATTTGGGAAACTGAGGCAGGAGGATCAGTGCGGATTCAAGACCAGCCTGGGCTACAAAAATGAGTTCAAGGTCAGTCTGAGCTGCATAGGAAGACATTGTCTCAAAAAGACAAAAAAAGAAAGAAAGAAAGAAAGAAAGAAAGAAAGAAAGAAAGACAGAAAGAAAGACAGAAAGAAAGAAAGCGAGCCAATACCAATAGGGGCTCACAGGGTGCTGGTTGGCTGTGCCTGCAGGCGGGGCTCCAATGTGGCTCTGATGCTGGATGTGAAGTCCCTGGGCACTGTGGAACCCATCTGCTCAGTGAACACACCCCGTGAGGTCACCCTACATTTTCTGCGCACAGCTGGACGTCCCCTTACCTGCTGGGCCTTGCGGCACCAGCCCCCCAGCCCCAAGCAGCTGGAAGAGGAATTCTTGGTAAGAACTAGAGGTCTCTTCCACACTGCTCTGAAACAGAGGCAGCCAGGTGGCCCCACTCCCTCTCAGGCAACCCTTCAGGACTCTGAGGAAGCAAACCCCAGGACTGAGGCAGAGAGGTTGCCCCCATGCTTCCTGTTTTGTTCTCCAATCTTCCTGGGCCTACAGGTCCAGACTAAGAAGGGCTGGCTAGGGCTCAATTCTACTAGAAAAGGGTAAGGGGGATGAAGAGGAAGCTGGGGAAAGATATCTGTTGCTCACTTATTTCTCCCCCTGCCAGAAGATTCCCTCAAATTTTGTCAGCCCAGAAGACTTGGATATTCCTGGCCACGCCTCCAAAGACCGATACAAGACCATTTTACCAAGTAAGGATGACAGCAGGAACCAAAGGAGGTGGGCCCTGTCCTGAGGCTGGGGAGCTTCAGTAGGAAGATGCTCAACTTGGGCCCAGGAAGGAGCACGGCACTCAGAGCATCCTCTGTCCACAGAGAAATCCTGTGTCGTGTCCTGGGGGGCAAGACACAGGGATGCCAAGGGGACTGCATTGGCAGAGGCTCACTGTGGGCGAGGCACTGCCCTACGCCCTTCATACAAAGCCACTCCTCCCAGTGTCCCCATGCAGTTGGCACTGTGGCATCCGTATGCCCATCTGGAATGAGGAAACTGAGACGCAGAAAAGTGGCATAACTTTCCTAGGGTCCCAGAGCTGGCTGCACCAAGCCTTCCTCCTCTTTCTCCCATGTGGGGACATAGTGGAAAAGCTCCATCAGAATGGCTCCCCAAGAAATGGCTCCCCTCTTCCTCGAAGGCCCACTGCTTTGTCCTTGTGCAGATTTGATTTGGAGAAGTCCATTCCCCTTAGGGGGGACACTATACACCTGGGAAGAGTGAATCTGACTCCGATCCTGTCCCACCATTGTGTGACCTTGGGCCAGTTATTCATCTGAATTCCTAGCTCGCATCAGAAAAATAGCACCTCCCTGTCTACACTAGCACTGAGCTGGAGGGGAGGATTTAAGGTAGCTTCCAGTCAGCCTCTGTGGCCCCTTTCACTTTCTGCTCTAGTGCAACCTCCATAACACTGAGTCTTTCTGGGCTGTTGGGTGTTGGTTTGTTTGTTTATTTTGTTCAGTTTGCGGCACTGGAAGTTAAATCCAGAGCCTTACACTATGCAAGAACTCTGCCACAGAACTATACTCCCAGCCCTTTGTCTTATTCTAAGACAGGGTGTTGATAAATTAGCCAGGATAGCCTCAAGTTTGTGGTTCTCCTATCTCAACCTCCTAAGTAAGTGGCATGTGCCTGGCCAAATCATTGCTTTGAGCATAATACTTCCATGCTCAAAAGCATTCTGTGACTCTCTATTATTTATATATAAACTAATATAATGGGTCCAGGCATGGTGGCACACACCTGTAATCCCAGGTACTTAAGAGGCAGAGACAGGTGGACCACAAATTTAATGCCAGCCTGGGCAATGTAATGAGACCAGTTCAAAGTTTAGAGGAGAATTTTTAAAGCTCAATGTAGTTCAGTGATAAAATGCTTGGATAGCACATGTGAAGTCCTGTGCTCAGTTCCTAGCATTGCAAAACATAATAAATAAAAAAGGATAGGAATACAGTTTAGTGTTCCCCTGGGCTCAGTCCCAACAACAACAATTATAGTAACCATGTCAATAAGCACTGAGCAGATCACCTGCTATATACAAAGTACTAAGATGCACACAAAGCGTTCTCCCCCCTGTCCCTGCGAGAGTCTACATTAGTTGGCCACCTTTTGACCTCTGATCTCTGCTGTCATTTGCTTCCTAGATCCTCAGAGCCGCGTCTGTCTTAGCCGGGCACAGAGCCAGGAGGATGGCGACTACATCAATGCCAACTACATCCGAGTGAGTAGCCTAGCTTCAGCAGCCATGGGCGATGGGGAGCTGGTTTTGAAGATGTCAAGAGTCTCTTCCAGCTGTGACTGGTGGGTCAGATGTCAAGGAGCCCACCTCACTCCAACTCACTGTTCCCGAAGCCCTGCCAAGCCAGAATAGACAATGAGCAGACCTCAAGACACCACCCAGCACACAGAGCAGATATTAAACAGGGGGATGGGGGGGGGAGAGAGAGAGAGAGAGAAACTACTCAATCTCCCTAACCTATTCTGTCATTTTATCTATTCCAACCCTCTAAACTTGGCAGGAAGTTAGCATCGTTGAAATCCAAGGCTGGGAGTGATGGGCACACCTATAATCCCAGCACTTGGGAGGCTGAGGGAGGAGAATCTGCTTGAGCTCAAATTCAGCCTGTATTACACAGTGAGACCTTATCATTAAAATAAATAAGTAAATGAAATCCAACCACTAGCTCCTTATGGACTAACTGCTCCTGAGATCTGCTTGAGAGGCCAACACCAATGAGTGTCCTGTCCCTCTTTCTCTCCTCATTTTTCGAAAGCAGCCCCTTCTTTGTGGAAATAGTTTGATTAACATCCAGATAATAGGAACCTCAAGGCATGGGGAATTTGCCAGCTTTTGCCTCTATTGGCCAGGAGTGGATGTAAAAGCTGGGCCCTCTGGTGGCCAAGGTGGTAGAGGACCACCATAGGGGTGCAGAAAGGAAAAAAGCTACCAGCGGTGAGGCACTGGGATCCTGAGCTCACCAGCCTAAACCAGGCCAACAGATAATTAATTTCAGCATCATCGTGAAGACCAGGAAGCTGAGAACCCTGAAAGACAGAATAGGGAGATGCTGCTACACTTTTTTGCTAGGTATATAGTACGAATAAGTGAAACATTCATTCACAAACATTAAACACTGTTTCATAATAGAAGAAAATAGCAGAGGAGAAAGGGAACAAACATTTACAGACAAAGGGTGACTGAAAAATGCAGTGCATTCATAGAAATCAGTAGTATCCTTCTCCACCAAAAATGAACCCATTGAGAAAGAAATCAAGAAAGCAGTATGGCTTCAAAAGAATTAAATACCTAAGTATTACATAGCCGAGGAAATGAAAGACCTTTACAATAAAAACTATAGTACCCTGGAGAAGGGGATCAAAGAAGATATCAGAGCACATCCCCTTCCTAGAGAGGCAGACCCAATATTGGTATTTATGGCCATATCACCACGGCTGATACACAGATTTAATGCAATACCAACACCGATGCTAATACCAACAGCATTCATCACAGAACTTGAAAACACAGTCCTAAAGTTCATATAGAACCAGAAGAGATCCAGAACAGTAACAGTAATCTCGGGCAATAAAAGTAAAGCATCACAACCCCAAATTTCAAGCTATAGTACACAGCTTCAGTGGTAATAACAGCATGGTATTGGCATAAAAATAGACATGTGGATCAATGGACAGACAGAGCAGGCAAACACATCTCCAGGCACATTTGACCATCTGATCCTTGACAAAGGGGCCAGAAAAACATATGCTGGGGAGCCGGATGTGGTGGCACATACCTGTAATCCCAGCACTTGGAAGGCTGAGGCTGGAGGATCAGTGTGAGTTCGAGACCAGCCTGGGCTACAAAAGAGAGCTGAAGGCCAGCCTGAACTTCAAAACAAGACCCTGTCTCAAAAATACAAAAAAAAAATTTAAAAAGCTGGAGAAATGATAGCCTTTTTAATAAAGGGCGGTAGATAAAATGGCTATCCACTTGTAGAGGATTAATCTAGAATCATATTTTTCACCATGCACTAAAACAAAATCAAAATAGAGTCCTACATATTAAAACACAAATAGCTAGCAAGATAACTCAGTGGACTGAGCCCCTGCTTAAGGAAGTACAGGGACCAGGGTTCGATCCTGGCACCACATGCCAAGTCAGCCCCACTCCTGGGCACACTGAGCCAGTGACCAAGTCCACGCATGGTGGTGCACACCTGTAATCCCAGCACTAGAGAGGCTGAAAACAGGAGGATCTCTATGAATCAGAGCTGCATAGTGAAACCCTGTACCAAGTATGAGAGAGAGAGAGAGAGAGAGAGAGAGAGAGAGAGTCTTTTCTTCCCCCTCTGCCTCCTTGCTTGCTATCTTCTAACTGCCATGAGCTGCTTCTCCCCTGCAATGTCTGTCTGGCACACCACCCTGCCTTGGAGCCAGTTGATTAAGGATTAAAACTTATACAAACTGTAAGCTAAATAAAGCTTTCCTCTGACTTTGGGCGCCATGTATTTTGTCTCATGCACATTGTATCTTTGAATTACACTTTGCATACTAGACTCTTGTTATTTTTTATTTTACTTAATCCACACTCTATTCCTGAAAAATAGATATTGTTACCCCCAATTTACAGATGAGAAAATACAGACTTACAGAGGCTAGGAAACAGTAGAACCAGCCCTTGAATTCAGATGTGTCTCACTCCACAGCCCCCGTCCTCTCCACCATGTGTCTCTGGGGTGTGTTTGTGTTTGTGTACGTCTACTTGCACGTGCTCGCTGACCTCAGCCTGGTCCCTAATCTCTGGTGCTAGGCCTGGGATCTTCCTGGAGCTTGAATCTCACTGCTTCTCCACCTTCCCTTGTGCTTCTGTCCCCAGGGCTACGATGGGCAGGAGAAGGTCTACATTGCGACGCAGGGCCCCATGCCCAACACCATGGCAGATTTCTGGGAGATGGTGTGGCAGGAAGACGCGTGCCTCATCATCATGCTGACACAGCTCCGCGAGGGCAAGGAGGTAGGAGACAGACTTTTGCTCCAGAACACTGACAAAGCTGCGCCCTCCCCCACCACATACATACGCAAACGCGCGCGCACGCATGCACCCACACACAAATGTGTGCATGCACATGTGCGCACTGCATCTGGGGGCAGAGTCTTCCTGGGAGCTGAGAACACCTCCCACAAAGGTTCCTGAGACAGCCTAGTCAGATGTTCCACAACCAAAACCTGGGATGGGCTGAGCGCTTGGTCGGTCTTTACGACTCAAGGACAGAAAAGCCAGGCCCCAATTGCTAACCCTGTGGTTGGTATCAGACTATGTGGAGGGGAAGCCAGCCCGTGTCCACTGCTCCTCTGATCCTGATGGGCCCCCACCTTCTGACTCCCAGTTCCCTCCCTCCTAGAAATGTGTCCATTATTGGCCCACAGAAGAGGAAACTTATGGGCCCTTCCGGATCCGCATCCAGGACATGAAAGAGCGCCCAGAATACACTGTGCGGCAGCTCACCATCCAGGTACTGCTACCTGGGCCAGCCCCATCTGTTGGAGTCTGAGCCACCTTCCCCATCTCTGGAGATCAGGCCTGACCTCTAGGAGCCAAGTTTACTTATCTAAGTCTTGGACCCTAAAAGAGGCACTTGAGCCACAGAAAAAAAGAGAATTGTGGATATTTCCCTTAGGGAACTTCTAGTTAAATAGAGCAGAGGTAGAAAACCAAATAGCAACCATCTGAAGGCATCTCCCACCTACACTGAATGCTGAATGATCCAGGTGTGGAAGAAATGAGAGAGCAAGCACAACAGCACACACGAAGGTGTTCTACTAGTGCTTCCTACTCTCCCAGAACTTGGGAAACTGAGGCAAGAGGATTGCTATGAGCTTGAGGCCAAGGCTACATAGTCCAAGGCCAGCCTGAGCTACATAGCAACACCCTGTCTCAAAAAACAGTCACCTAAAAATGCTTTCTACTATTGCATAGTGTTTTATATTTTTCAAAGCACTTCTCTGTGCATTATTTTCCAAACATCCTGAGAAATAAGACAATATCATTTATCCCCATTTTTAGATGACGAAAATTAGGGACTTGCCCAAAGCTAGAAACAGAGACAAGATTTGAACTCCAGCCTTGTTCTGTCCCAAGGCAGTGTTCCTGCTGGCCTTCTAGGGTGGGAGTGTTGGCAAATGCGCTTTGCCTGCTGCAACTCCCCATGGGGTAAGGCCAGCCTTTATCCTCCCCTGGCGCCAGATGAGGCTGGCAGTGTCCCAGCTCTTGGGTCTCACACTGTGTCTCTGCTGCAGCACCAGGAAGAATGCCGAGCAGTAAAGCACATCCTCTTCTCAGCCTGGCCTGACCACCAGACTCCAGAATCCGCTGGGCCCCTGCTGCGACTGGTGGCTGAGGTGGATGAGAGCCCGGAGACAGCCGCCAATACTGGGCCCATCGTGGTCCACTGCAGGTGTTGGCTCCTCTACCTCCTCCCCTACTTCTGGGCCCCTCCTGGAAAGGGACTCAGCAGATCAGGTGTATTCTGGTCATTCAGCAAATGCTCTGCCTTTCTGAGCTCTTTTGCGCAGAAGCTGGTATCTGGTGGGACACCCAGACACCATCCAGGGAGGAGATGAGCATAATCCCTGCTGGTGGGGATCTCATCTATTTGTTCCACAAATAGTTCTTGGAAACCTATTATTGTGAGGCACAGTATTAGACACTAAAGACATAGCAGTGAACCCAGCCATTTGCTTTCATCCCTGACACATTTATAGCTCACTGGGAATGGCAGCAGATTAAACAGGACACAAATGTAATAACAGTAGGATGGGGTAGGTGGGGAACACAGGACCAAGTTGCCTGACCCAGACCTCAGCCAGAAAAGGGATTCCAAGAGAAATGACATCAAGCTACATGAAAGCTTGAAGCAGAATTAGCTAAGGGAAGAGGGGCAAGGGGAAGCATTCCAGGCCAATGGAACAGCATATGCAAAGGCCCAGAGAAAGAATTAAAACATGGAGGCACTGCTAGGAGCAGAGATGGCAGGTGGAACAGGGGTCAGGGGGAACAATGATGCATCTGGAAGGCAAGGGAGGGCCACATGAAGAGGGTCTTTTAGGAACTGTTAAAACACTTGAATTTGCCTGCCTGCCTACTTGCCTGTTTGCTTGCTTTCTATCTTTTCCTTCTTCCTTCCTTCCTTCCTTCCTTCCTTCCTTCCTTCCTTCCTTCCTTCCTTTCTTCCTCTGTGGTACTGGAGACTGAATCCAGGGCTTTCTCACTGAGCTACATTCCCAGTCTTTAAAAAAAAAAAAAAATTACTCGGGACTGGCCAGATTGCTCAGCAAACTAAAGCACCTGCTTAGGCAGAGTGCAGGGGACAGAGTTTGATCCTTGGTACCGCAGGACATGCCAGCCCTGCTCCCGGGGTGCACTGAAACAGCAACTGAGATTGGGCGTGGTGGTGCTCACCTGTGATCACAGCACTTGGGAGGCTGAAAACAGGCAGATTGCTAAGAGTTCAATCTATGTAATGAGATCCTACTAAATTAAAAAATATATATATTTGGAGACAAGATCTTGCTATGTTACTCAAACTGGCATCAAATCTGCTATCTTCCTGTTTCAGCCTTCTAGGAAGCTGGGATTACAGATGTGCGCCACCATGCCCAAGTTTTTTTGTTTTTTTTTTTTTTTTAGGTACTGAGGATTGAACCCGGGAACTAACTGTAAGATACATCCTCAGTTCTTCTATTTTTATTTTTTTATTTACTTTAAAGATTTTGAGACAAAGTGCTGCCAAATTTCCCTAGCTGACCTTGAATTTTTTATTTATTTATTTATTTTTTTTTGAGATAGGATCTTGCTATGCAGTTCAGGCTGGCCTTGAGCTCACTTTTGTAACCCAGGCTGGTACCAAACTCGCACTGATCCTCCTGTCTCAGCCTCCCAAGTGCTGGGATTACAGGTGTGCACCACCACGCCCAGTTTAACCTTGAATTTATGATCCTCCTGCTTCTGTCTATAGGATAGCTGGCACGTACCATTACATCTTGCTTTATTTTTTTACTTTATGCTTTTCTTCAGTGGTGGGAATAGAATCAAGGGACCTGGATTTGCCGTTTTTCGGTTTGGTTTGGTTTGATTTGGTCTTTTTGAGACAAGGTTTACCCTGTAGGCCAAGGTGGCCTGGAATTCCTAGTGATCCTCTGGCCTCAGCCTCCTCTAGTACTGGGATCACGGGCATGTGCCACCACGCCTGGCATAGATTTGCCATTTTAAAAGTGCTTTGGAGCTAGAGGAGTGCTCAGTGGCAGAGCCCTTGCCACTGTTCGCAGAGCTCTGAGTTAGGCCCTAGAACCGTGAGCTGGGGAAGGGGAGGTGCATTGGTTACCTAGGGAAAGCCATTAGGGTAGATTCCAATTAGGGTAGATTGGAGTAGGGTGAGGCAGAGACAAGATTTCAAACAAAGAAACATGTGGGAGTGGACTTTCCAAATAAAACAGAACACAGACTCAAAACGCACAGATGGAAGGACACCTGGAGTCATCGGTGGAACTTACTACAGGGGAGGAGGTCAGACAGGGCTTTGAAGTAAAGAAAGGGCAAGACAGAGAGGAGCAGAGCGAAGAGACAGAGGCGGGGAGCAGAGAGGCCGGCTGTGGAGCCAGAGCTGGGAGGAAGTCACAGTTAGATAAGGAGGGCTGAGGCGGTCAGCCAGCCCACAAGCAGGGCAGTGTCACTGCAAACTGTTGGGGACCGTTAAGCAGAAGAGCTCTCAGCAGCTTGTCCACAGGAACCGGAAGGTGAGCTGGACTAGACCTGGAGCAAGCCCCATGAGAAGTGCAGCCTCCTGCAGGGCCCGCTGCCATCTGCCCCAGCAGGCCCAGGGATGCTGGAATCTGGTCTTTTTGTTTTGGTTGGGTTTGGATTTGGGTACTGGGAATTGAACTCAGGACCATGTGCTTTCTAGGCAGGTACTTATGCTGCTGAGCCATCTCCCCAGCCCTGGATTCTGATCTTGTTCCATGCCCAGATACAGCACCTTAGGCCCATTTCTTTCTCCATGGTTTGGCGCCTACTTTCCTACTCGCTGCTCACCCGCCTCCCTTGTTCCCTGGTCTCTGAGGCCTCCCCAACTTCCCTCTGGCTCTCCCAGTGCAGGCATTGGCCGGACCGGATGTTTCATCGCCATCCGAATTGGCTGCCAACAGCTGAAGGCCCGAGGGGAAGTGGACATCCTGGGCATCGTGTGCCAGCTGCGGCTAGACAGGTGGGTCCACGGTTGTCAGGGCCACCTATGCTCATGAGTGGCTTTGGCACCTCTGGACTGAGGAAAACTGTTTCTTTTACACTGTGTGTGTATCTGTGTATGTGTGCGCGTGTTGTGCACGCACGCGTATGCATGTGTGTCTAGTGCTAGGGATTGAACCCAGGTCCTGCACAGCAAATGACATTCTCAACCCCTTTTTATTTTTATTTTGAGACAAGGTCTTGCTCAGATGTCTGGCTTGGCTCAAACTTTCAGTCCTTTTACCTCAGCTTTCCAGAGTTCTATGGTTATATTTTGCAATTAATGTCTAGAAAGAATTCCTATCTGAAATTTTTATTTATTTATTTATTTATTTATTTATTTATTCTTAGTAAGGGTTTACAGGGTATACAGGGTCTCCCTAAGTAGATCCAACTAATAGTCAAAAGTTGAGAAGGATTTCTTTCTTTTTTTTCTTTTTTCTTTGGCTGGCTCAGGCTGCCTTAAGGGTGGGTGTGCAGATGGAACCGCCATCCCCTGTGCCGGACTGGAATTGCCCAGGCAGGTGCCTAAATGACTCAGCTAAGCCAAAAGACCCCTATTTGGAATTTTAGACAGGAGGCCTAGAATTAAATATTCCACTCTGAATTTATCCTGAGTTTTCAAATTTTCTTTCTTTCTTTTTCTTTCACTCTCTCTTATTTCTTTTTCTCTCACTCTCTTTTTTTTCTTTTTTTCCTTCCTTCCTTCCTTCCCCTGAATTTCCCACTCTGGGAAAAACTAGGAAGCAATGTAGCCCGTTCTGGATATCTAGCAGGCACAGAACATACGCAGGCACTCATTGCACTGGTTCAAATTGTGCCTTGTCTCTCACTGAATGTCACTACCTCCCTAGCCCCACCCACCCACCCCCCATTTTTTTTTCTTTTTCACAGTGCTGGGGATTAAACTGAGCTACATATCCAGGCTTTGTTTGTTGTTTTCCTTGTTATTTTTAATTTAGACACAAGGTCTTGCTGAATTGCCTGGGCTGACTTCTAACTTGCAGTCCTCCTGCTTCAGCCTCTCAAGTAGGCGGGATTATAAGCATGTGCCATGGTGTCCATACCCTCACCTCTTTTAATCCAGAGAGAGACTGGCTTCTCCTTCCCCTAGAGAGCTGCTGGAAGGATTAGGTTGAGTTATGTGAAAATGTTTTGGAAAACAGAAATTAGTACTATGTACAAATGTATGGAATGATTTTTACTTTCAGGATTATAGTAAAGTGAAAAATTGGTAGCAACCCAGAGGCACTGTGACTGGTTTTGCTCCCAGGGCTGAGGGGGATCAGGGAAGACCAAGTGCCAGTGCCTAAGTTAGGGCAGGAGGCTTCCCATGTTGGGAAGCCTCAGGGACAGCAAGAAGAAACAGGAAGCAGCGAGGACAATACATGGGAAGGAGAAAGTCAAGGCTTTCCCAGTGGCTTACAGGATGCCTGACTCCCGCTGTTTAGCAAGCACCTGACCTCCCACGCCCATGGTTTGTTTCTCCTTGCAGAGGGGGCATGATCCAGACCGCGGAGCAGTACCAGTTCCTGCACCACACTTTGGCCCTATACGCAGCCCAGCTGCCCCAGAAGCCCTGCCCCGACCACTGAGCCCTCCATGAGCCTGGCTGCCAGCCTCCCTTCAGGCCCAGAGAAGTGGGTCTGGAGACTTGGGGAAGGGGTGCTTCAGTGGACAGTGCTTAATGGGTCCAGGAAACTGGGTAGGCAAGGGATAGGAGCCAGGCTCCTGAACTTCCCCACTGCCAGCTCCTCTGCTCCCTCTAGCAGCCCCTGATGGACGACATGGGGAAGGGGGGCGCATGCCTGAACTTAAAGACAGGAGCTGGCATGTGGCTGAGAGGGAGGCGCAAGTGTACCCATGTTCTCCTTGCGAGCTCTGGGTTCCTCATTATGACATGGACACAAGTGTTTTGCTATCACAGGGAAAGCAGTCAGAAAAGCTCCTAGAAGTCATCGCAGCTCTGTCCTCTCCCCTTGGCTGGCAAGAGGGTGATCCCAAGCTCATCCTCCACCCAAACATCAGCCAGACACAAGAGCTGAGAAAAGTCTGGTCTGTCAGATTCTTAACAGCTTAGCAACTCTGCCCGACACATCTGTGATTGCCAGATGAATCCTCCAAAAGAAAATTAGGATCTAGACTGATCTTATTTCCACAGCCATGGCTAGGAGGTGACTAGAGGGGTAACCAACCCGAGCAGTAAAATCTCTAGAACAGGGAACATGTGGGAATCATTTAGAGGGCAGGAGAGTTGCCCCTGCTTCCATAATCACCTACCATTTACCCTAGCTACTCTTTTGGGGGTGTCCAGCATGCTCTGCTTTGCTTCCATGATGTGAAAAGATACCCCCAATACCCAGGCAGTGCCAATGATAGAGCAGACAAAGTTTTGTCTGCTTTGAGAACACCCACCCTCATATAAACCCAGAAACCTAACTCCCCTCTCTCTATCTTGGCGTCAACCCAATTCCCAGGGGACCTCAGCTCTATCTCAGGGCTGAACTACACCCCACAGGAAGCCACCCAAGCCCTCAGCCCTCCTCAGTACAAGAGAGGACGCTTCCAGGGGTGCTAGTAAGGCACCAGTCTCTCTGGCCCACAGCCAGGCATCTGCCCTGCCTTAGCTCAGCACCCTGT